>JACAXG010000488.1:9876-96305 GCA_018881555.1 Amblyornis subalaris
AGGCCCCGCCAGCAGCCACAGTTCCAGCTATGGTCAGTGAGAGTGAGGAGGGTTGGGGAAGTCCCAGCTATGGTCATCGATGGTGAGAAGGGGGTGGGGCAGACCCAGGTGTGGTCATTAAGGGGGAGGAGGAGGGAGGCAGTTCCAGCTATGGTCAGTGAGCTTGAGGAGTGGGTGGGGTAGTCCATTGTGGTCATTGAGGTTGAGAAGTCCCAGGTGTGCTAAGTACGGGTGAGGAGAGTTGAAGGAGTACAAGCTATGGATAGTCACGTTGAGGAGGAGTTCGACAGTCTCAGGTGTGGTCAGTGATGGTGAGGARGGTTGGAGGAGTACAAGCTATGGTCGGCGAGGGTGAGGAGGGATGGGCAAGTCCCATGTACGGTTAGTGAGGGTGAGAAGTTGGTGGGGCAGTCCCAGGTGTGATCACTGAGGGCGAGGAGGTTTTGGGAGGTCCCAGCTATGGTCAGTGAGAGTGAGGAGGGTTGGAATAGTGCCAGCTATGGTCAGTGAGKGTGAGGAGGGGTTGGGAGTCSCAGGTGTGATCAGTGAGGATCGCGGTTCTCCAGCCCCCTCCAGTGGCTACAGAAGACGGAGAGGCCAGCAGGATCCAGTCTTTCTCAAATCCAGAGCCATACTCCTTCCCTTAACAAAGCAAATAATTAGGCAGACAGCTCTTGCATTGGAACATCTTTATTCAGCTCCACATACATCCAGGCCCACCACAGGTACTTCCAACCTGCTCTCAGGACTGATCYCGCTGTTGTGCACAATCATTTTACCCTGGGAAAAGCCAACAGAGCACTGAGTGGAACTTCTGGAAGCTGGATTTTGTCTCTTATGTTCTGTCCTGGGCAGGTTCTTACACAGTCTTCTTCATTGGAAGGGGAAGGGCTAAAAAGGTGCTGTAACTGATGGGCTGGTTTGGGGTAGAAAGGGCTTTACTTGACTTTGGGGATTTAAAAAAGAGAAACCAAAAAAACCCYCCAAATAAACCAAAAAACCACTTCAACCCAACAGATGCCATTCCTCTAYCTTTTGCAAAACTTCTAAAGAGCAGGAAATGGTATTTGCATCCCAGCTACCAGCATTCCATGCCCTGGAAATCCTCCTCTAGCAACAAAGACAAGAAAGCTGACATAAAGACAGCTTTGGATCTGCTTGGCTTCTTCCTGATCTGGTTTGGTTCTTCAAGCATTTTCCAAATCTCATTGTCCTGTCCCATCCAAGCTTCCAGCAAAGCCACACATCACACACTTTATATATTCTGCACAAAAATAATGGGCATATTTCAATAGATGGGATGTACACTGCAGGAATGTTTATTTTCCCACCCACAACTTCAGGATCCTCATTTTTTATTCGTATTATCTGAGTGTRCCCCGTGGACAACATGGAAAAAAGCACCTTTACAAAAGAAAATGCTTTGCTACATAGGAGGGAATGGTGAAGTCCAAGTTAAGGCAAAAAGAAATGCTGGTTATACAGTGTGAAAGTATAGAAATGCACATCTTATTTAGATTTCATACTGGAAGACCATTGTTGTTTCTTGGGTTTAAGAGGACAGGGACAGGCAGAAGATGTAGGGTTTTGCCCTACAGGACAGGACATCGAGGTCTATGAATATCATGAATATTTTAAGATTCATTCTCTCTCTACAATGAAAATTCCAGATTTTCTGTGTATTAAACGACTTTGGCAAAGCTGGGTTTAAGTGGCCTCAGCAACCAATCTCCACAGGGACTTAATTCCAACAGAACTCTGTGCTCTTACAGCTTAATATTATTACATCTCCAAGTCATTGATGAACTTCAAGCTGGTTTGCTACTGGATTGGGAGAACCATCCTTTGACCTGGAGAGATCCATGGTCAGGGGAATCCTCTGGATGGGATCTCTAATTAATATTGTAACAGGCTTAGCTTTAATTGTAGACTGGAGTTACATCAAGCACTGAGCYGAGTAAATTCTCTCAATCTCTTTGGACCACCCTCCATCATTCCCACCGTTGCATTTCACTGCAGCTCGTTCCAGGTGGAACCACTAYCCAGAGGGTGGTTGGGCACTGGAACAGGGAATAGTCACGGCCTCAGGGCTGCCAGAGCCCAAGGAGCATTTGGACAACACTCTCAGGCACAGGGTGGGATTGCTAGGGTGTCCTGTGCAGGGCCAGGGCTGGGACTCGATGATCCTTGTGGGTCCTTCCAGCTCGGGATATTCTGATTCCAGCTCTCCCCACATCCATCCTATCACCTTCACCACAAAGGCACTACTGGTGCCAGGTTTACAAACCAAGTAAAAATCCAGGGGGAAAAGCCAACCCTAAAAGCCACTTCCATGGCATTTTCTCAAGACAACCCACCTYACTTTTCTGCCTCCCCACAAGGGAGCTTGGGAACACAGTGAGCCCGTGTTCCTGCAAAACATTATGGATCTGAGGTGCCAAGAGGCTTTACAACCTGTTTGCATCTCCCAGGCATGTTCACACCTCTATAAAGCAAGTGCACAACTCACAGGGAACATGCTGCCAGCACCACGAAAACCGAAACCAGCTGCAGGCCTGGAAAGGAAATGGTGCAGAGCTGCCCCTCCTCACCTGCCCACAGCTCCAGATCCACTGCATTTCACCTGGAGAAGGTCTGGAAATATCCTCTGCTTTGGTYTGCTTTGCATTTATTTATGCTTCTGGAAAAAGAACATTTTGTAACCACTGTCAAGGCCTATGGGGTGAATCCACAGGGTCCAGGGATGGAGCTTGGAGCAGCCTGGTMTAGTGAAAGGTGTCCCTGCCCATGGCCAGCGGGTTGAAACTAGGTGAGCTTTACRGTCCCTTCCAACCCAAACCAGGCAGGGATTCTATGATCTTTAAGGTCACATCTGGAAAAACACCTTTGCCAATTGGATGAGCATGGGAAGAAGAGCTGGCAAAGAAAAAATCATCCAAAAAAATAAAACTTACAACACAGAGACTAGAAAGAACTTGAATCAGTAAAGTAAAAGCAAGTACCAGTCATCACCTGAGTTTTTTCCCAAGATCCTGAGGGACCATCCTTCTAAAGTTGCTATTTTGACAATGATTCCTCTACACTGACCRTGTCACAAACAGCCTTTAAGGAGCTGGCTGACCCTGAGATTCCAGTGAAAGGCTGTTCACTCCCTGCAGAATGACTCTTCTGGGAGCTTGTGGCATGAAGAGGCACTGGAAACCAAAGGAGCCCAGACTGCTGGATGCAACACTGTGGTTAGAAGCACAAAATCTAACTCTTCATAAAAGCCCTTTTTTCTCCCTTTTCCACAATGGAAACAAAACAGATCTGTTAAGTGGATCTGGGAGGATTTTCTCTGGTCATACCACGGGATATGGATTAAAATGTTGGTAGGAACTTCTGGTTTTATGTGCTGTGACAGGAAAGGAAAGATAGGAAAGTAAGGACACTTTCCCCACACAGAAATGCCACGGAGACCCCAGGTTTGTGTGTGACAGACCAGCAACAGAGGTTAGACATTTGTCAAGAGCTACARGATATATTGTATTTACTCCAGTAACACCCACACACGTTTATCAGCCTCTCCCCAGGGAGATAAGACACACGGAATCACTGCACCCTAAATCTGGAGGGGAAAAAAAACCACAGGAGTAGGGAATTATGTGCACTCCATGAGCAACACAGTATTTCACCGTGGGGAAAAGGGCAGGATTGGCACCTGGCTTTGTCAGGGCACTCATTCACCAAGTCAAACTGTCCCCAAAAGCAGCCAGTTGCCCTTTAACTGTGCTCGTGGAGTAAAAATTGTTTAATGGGGTCTGGGATTGGAAGGCTATGGATCAGATCCAGGCGGGATTTGCCAAGTATTCTCCGTACAGTTATGCGGCACAGAGACAAGAGGCTCCGGGTGCGGCCTGCAAGGAAAAACACAGGGAAGAATTACTGGAGAAAGAGAGTGGGATAACAGCAACACGGAGGTGGAGCAGGAGAGCTGAGTGTRCACAAATCCTTCCTCGTGAGGAGGCCAAACCTCTTGGACAAAGATCTGGAGCAGGGACAGCTGCCACGTGGGCAGCGTGGGAGAGCCAGCTGGAGACTGGATGGGCTTGTGACCTTTGAGGCCATCACTGCCAAGCCCCCACCAGGACYCGAGGGAATGGCTGGAACTGTGCCAGGGGAGGTTTAGGCTGGATATCAGGAAAAGGTTCTTCCCYCAGAGGGTGTTGGGGCACTGAACAGGCTCCCCAGGGAATGGTCATAGCCCCAAGGCTGCCAGAGTCCAAGAAGTGTTTGGACAATGCTCTCAGGCACAGGGTGGGATTGTTGGGGTGTCCTGTGCARGGCCAGGGCTTGGACTTGGATCCTGGTGGGTCCCTTCCAACTCAGGATATTCCATGATTCTATTTGGATCATTTTAAAATTACGTAGATCTTATTCTCCTCTCAACCACCCCCTGGGAAACAACAGCACTGACGGCCATCTCAGGCCTTATCCCAGCCTTCTTTTGAGGGCTTCCTTTGAGTTCATGGAGAACAGGGACAAGAGGATGGTGGTGCCCATGTTGATTCAGGAACTGGATCTCCATGGCACCACTCCATTATCCCACATGCTCCACCTGAGGAGTCCCATTTGCCTCCTAAAACCAGGCCTAATGGAAACCACCTGCTTCAGCTTATGTGAGCCTCTCTCAGCTCACAAGTCCAGGCAGGTTTAAAAACCAGGCACCTGCAAAGCTGAGTAACTTGGGGATAAGGGTTGTACCCCACAGCCTGAATCCCTTTGAAATTCCTCTGGAGTCCAAGAGGGAAACCYCAGTTCCACCCCTGGTACGAAGCCATGGCCTTTACCAGCTGYGCCTGGTGGGTTTCCGAGGTGCTGCCCTTGCTGGAACAAGGGTGCACTCTTCCCACCTTTTTTCACCCCCATCTGAGCTTCCCCCTGCCCCCTTTTACCACCATTTGTGGCTTTACTTCCCAAGCAGCCTGTCCAGATTAAACTATCTCTTGGATTCAGAGCCCAGGGTCACACAGGAACAGTTGGGACACAGCTGTGRKGCTTTGGAGAACTGGATCTCACTGGTGATACACAGCTTCTAAGCCCAGCTTGGATTGGACCCCTAAGCTTTGCCTCAGGCTGCTCAGGATGTGGTTAGGCAATGGAAAAGAGCTGGGAAAGATGAAAAAGGCAGAGTTACGGACAGAGGTTGGCCTGTTGAAGGACTCAAGAGGGAAAAAAACCTCRTGAAGGTACAAAATGCAACAGGGGAAAACCAGGGAGCGGTGAAGTCATTAATGCTTTGTTTATCACTTGTTAGACCCAATTATCTAATTGCTGAAGGTCCTTGAAATGAGCACAGCAACCTCCCCGCCCACCTCCTCAGCAGCACCTTCGCTTCCCAAGAGCTCTCCCGCATCCCGAGTGCTGCTCCAGGAACTCGAACCCACTCACCCCTCGCTTCTTTGAACACCTCCAGCGCCTCGGGGTTGACCTTGACCCTCCCTGTGGCCTCAACTCCCAAGGCCTCCACCTTGACCAGGTTGAGATCCGCTCCAAAGTCAATGAGGAGGTGGACGAAGGCCGGCTCGCAGCCGTGCCGCAGGACGGCGTCCATCACGCACACCGGGGAGCCCCGGGAGAAGCCCTGGATGTTGATGGGCCCGCAGCAGTTAAAATCCGGGTTGGCTCCTGCCTGGAGCAGCAGCCGGAAGCACGGCAGGTTGTGGTAGGCAGCGCTGATGTACAGGGGGCACACCACCAGCGTGGTGAGGGGCCGCAGGGCGTGCCCGGGGCCGCGGGAAGCCACGTGGTGATTCACGTCCACGTCGGCGCCGTACCTGGGCGAGGCAGAGGGAAGAAGGAGGGAGGTTCGGGAATGGCAAGGGACGAGGCTGAAGGACGTGCGGAGAGCGAGAACCCTGCGTGTCCCCGGTACCTCTGGAGCCCGCCCGTCCCGACCCTCAGATGGGCCTGGCAGCGCTTCGGAGCGGGGACAACGCAGCCGGCACGGTCTGATCTTCCAGGAGCAAAGCTGTTTTCCTGCCCGCAACAGCCCGGGATTTGGAGAGGAGGAACAGCAACATCCTTGCCCTCCTGATGGATGGGTGTATTGGATTTGCACGGCCAGGTTTTGGTAGTGGGGGGTACAGGGGCTGCTTCTGTGGGAAGCTTTCCCCATGTCCGATGGGGAAGAAGAGCTTGGGAAGGAGGAAAGGTGTATTTTAAGATTTATGCTCCTTCTCGTTATCCTGCTCTGATTTTTTAGGAGTAAATTCAACTGCCTTTGCCCATGACAGTATTTGGTGAGTGATCTCTCCCCTTCCTTATCTCAGCCCAGGAACCCTTTGTTGTGTTTTCTCTCCTCTCGTGTCTTGGCACCAGGGATGGCTCAGCCCTGAGCCAGCACCACGTAATGCTGGATGCTAACGAGCTGCCTGGGGAGCAGGGAAGTTTCCAGATGACTCCATGGAAGAGGGATGGTGAAATAACTTCCCCACCAGGATAAAACGGGCCAAAAAGCAATGCAGGCAATCGATCCCAAACAGCAGGGAAATGGAAACAGGAATCTGCACTCCACAGCGAAACATCCATGACAAAACCCTGCTCCTGAAGGAGCTGGAGGGCTTGGAATCTGCTGGGGATTCCCTCAGGCAGTGGGGACACTAATTCCACCTATGTCCCATGCAGCTTGGATGGGAAGAAGGAAGAAAGCAACACAATCCCTAAAGTTTTAATTGCAAAGCCCGGTCCCTTCACCAAAAGGTTCCTTCACCCACCAATCCCCCTCCCAAAACTGCAAACTGAGCACTCAGAGAACTAGATTTTTCCTAGGTAGCATTATAGTCCTTTCAGGAATTCATAAAAATAAGGAAAATATCTGGGGACAAATCCTGCCTCAAAGCAGGCACAGTTCTCGCTKAAACCAGTGGGGACTGCTCCCTATCCAGCAAATATTTAACCAAATCCTTCAGTTCTGAGGATGGGAAGAGTCTCATTTAAATTGAGCACACACACAACAAGGGCTGAGAGACTCCTTAAGAGCTGCAAATGGCACACAGTG
Source organism: Amblyornis subalaris (assembly GCA_018881555.1). NCBI lineage: Eukaryota > Metazoa > Chordata > Aves > Passeriformes > Ptilonorhynchidae > Amblyornis > Amblyornis subalaris. The sequence goes on from JACAXG010000488.1 coordinate 16,916, forward strand.
TATTTTTCCCTTAAAATCAGATTACACAAGCACTTGGACAGAGTTATCCGTGCTGCTGTGGGACTTCCACAGGGCTGTTGTAAGGCCACTGCCTCCTGAGCAGACAGCAGGTATCCCTTCATTTCACTCCTTTTGTCCCCCATTATTGCCATCAAAATTCGCAGTGGAAACCCTCAACTCAAAGCAAACCCCAAAATTCTACCTTTATCAGGGTTAGGCATGCACCTGAGGCATGGAGGTGATCAGGCAGCTCTCTTTTTCCCAGCTTTAGCCTGGCAAAAGGATCCTCTCATCCTTGCTACCCTCAGTTCCACTGCAACCGATCCCGCCACAGCATGATCCCAAATTATGAGGAAAGTCATTTCTACCCTGGCATTAGAACCATGAACACTTCTGTCAGCCGCCTTATAAAATGGATCCCCATTCCATAGCTACATGTGGATTCACTATTAATGGATAGGATTTCACCTCCTGCTTGGCCCAGCACTTGTAGGAATGCTCAGGGATCCCAATTGTGCCACCATATGATTTTAAAACCAGGTGACGTTTAGACACCTGCAGCAAACCTGACTGAATTGGGCTTTTCCTTCAGGCTCTCTCAAAATATTCCCTCCTATCTCAGGAAAAGTGTCTTCCTCACTGCATTCCCCCTGCCAAATCCTTTGGATCAACATTTTAAAAACCTCGGAGTGAGCTCTGCAACATAAAGGCTGCATTTTTCACTAAGTAACCCTGCACAGATCTGTGAAATCCCTACTCCAAGATATTTGAAATTTTGGGCAATCTGACAATTTGGTATTAGCTTAGCAGCCTTGGGAGAGACATTGCCTAATAAAAAGAGATTGGACAAACTCCAGTTAATTTTTAATCCTGAAAGTTTTCCAAAATCTTCCTTTTAATATTGCTGGCAAGGTATCCCGAGGAGCAGACACATAAATCAAGGCATCAGCTCTCCCTGTGCTGCTGAAACACCATTTGCTACATTTCACCCCGCCTGGGTGGAGAGATCAGGGGAGATTTTTGGGAATGCAGCGAGCTGAACCCTGTATCAACAAGCACGTGCTGATGGGAACATCCTCCTGTTAGCTTATTGGGAAAGGAGCAAGGAGGGGGGATTGTCTCCCCTTCTTTCTCCTYGCCAGGTTCCTTAAAGCTGCATTTGTATGAAAATTCAAAAAAAGACAATCCCCAAGGACTTTGAATTTTTTCCTATTCAAATCCTTTTGTTATTTTCTAGCATTTGAGGTCATCAAAGGGATTCCTTCAATTTTGTTCTCTTTCACTATTTCCCTCTACAACCTGTATTTTCCCATTATGATCCCTTCTTATTTGTAATCCATGGCCCACATAGTTGTCCAGCATGATCCCTTAGACAAAAATCTTCCAATTTAAAAGGAAGAATAATCAGGGCACACCACAGAAGGAGCAATTCAAGCTCCCACAACCTACTGCTACACCTTGAGCCCACTCACTGCCCACAGGGAGTTTCCTGAGGGAAAACCCAGCACCCACGGAAGTTCTCTGGGGGAATCCACCTCCCTCCTTACTCCAGCCAGGGGCATGGAGCTGGCAGCCAAGATGGAAGCGGGGAGAAGATTGTAAGATTTGGATCTGACTGAAGTGGATGGTGGGCTTAGAAATGGAAACCTCTCTCTTAGACTTGGAGTAGAACAGGTATGGAAGTCACACGGCAGGGAACGGACCCGTTGCCAAGGCCAAGTGACGGGGAATCCRAGGATCTCCATTTGGGCACCTCTCCGCTCTCTCTCCTCTCCAGTCCTACAGGGATGTGGAGGCTGTGGCCAGGTGAGGAGGGAAGGGCTCCCAAGGGAACAGGAGAAGGGASAGCCACCCCCTGTGCCCAGTCCCTCCCTAGTCCCTCCAAGCTCTGACCTGATGAGCTCCCGCAGGATGTCGGCCCGTCCCACACGGGCCGCGTGGTACACCGGGGTGCTGCGGTGGTGCCGGCTGCCGTTGGGATCAGCCCCGGCCTCCAGCAGGATCTTGGCACACTCCAGGTGCCCGTTGACCACGGCTACGTAGAGGGCTGTCTGCCCCTTGACGTCCACCAGGTCGATCTCGGCCCCYTTCCGCAGCAGGAAGTCGACGCAGGGGCCGTGGCCGGCGGTGGCCGCGATGCGCAGGGGGGTGCAGGGCAGCCACCCGCAGCACCACACCGACTTCTCGTTGATCCGGCTGGATGGGGGGAAACRTGGAGTTAAGAGAAGCTCCCATTCCCTCGAGGAGGGTKCTCCCTGGAAGCTYGGGCACTGAACAGGCTCTCCAGGGAATGGTCACAGCCCCAAGGCTGCCGGAGCCCAAGGAGCGTTTGGACAACGCTCTCAGGCACAGGGTGGGATTGTTGGGGTGTCTGTGCAGGGCCAGGGGTTGGACTGGATGATCTTTGTGGGTCCTTTCAATTCAGGATATGATTCTGTGATTTTTGGCACTKTTAGCAGCCCCAAAAAGCTCCTGTCAATAACCTGACAGGTGCTACCGTGACAGCCAGAGACTGTGGCATGTACCGGCTTTACCACAGCTCTCCTGTGCCAGGGGCTGCACAGATGCACAAATCCTGCCTCAAAACTCACCAAGAAAAAAAAAGTACTCCCCTACTCCCTTTCTGCAGGGTGATGTCCCAAACTGGTAGCCCAGAGAAGCTGTGGCTGCCCCATCCCTTGGAAGTGTCCAAGGCCAGGTTGGATGCGGCTTAGAGCAACCTGGSCTAGTGGAAGGTGTCCCTGCCCATGGCAGGGGGTGGAATGAGACGAGCTTTAAGGTCCCTACCAACCCAAACCAGTCTGTAATTCCACGACTCCATGAAATCAGCGGTGACCAAASTGGGGACCATTTAATCGAAGCTGCTCCAAAGGGCACAGAAAGTCATCACAAATGCAGGGACTCGGTTCTGCCAGCAAGGAGCAAGCTTGGGAGGTGCAGCCATCCTACTCTGAACAGCCGTTAGCATCCTTGTGGGATGGCTGTGCAGGGATAAGAGCCTTTCCCAATTTACTGAACGAGATGTGTCTGGGAGAGGAGAAGTATAAACACCCCACATCAAGCCCCAGGCTCTCAAGTCTTAAAATAACTGTTCCCTTTATACCTTGGAGGTTTGGGCAGCTCCATATCTACCCCCAAATTCAAAGACATCACTTCTCTGCTCACTCCATCTCCTGTGGAATGGTGCTGTGGGTCCCGCTCTCCTCTTCCTGTCAAACTCTGCTTTTTCCTACAAAAATATCTCAGACCAAGGGTCCAAAGAGCCCCAGCTGCCCAGGTAGCAGAAAGARGGGCTGGCTCATTCTCATTTTTTGCTGAAATAACACCTTTTTTTTTGAGGCTGGGAGACATTTAGCACTCTAAGCAGATTTCTCTATGGTGCAGGAAAATTAATTAACTATCCCCATGGTCACAGGGTTAGCACTGGGCAGATTTTGTAACATGGGGTGTTTCAGGTTTATAGTTGATTGTAATCCCTTTTGTATGTTTTTCCCATTACCCGTAGGCCCCTATTTTCATGGTATCACATTCCTATCCTGATCTGAAAAGAGTTCGTGCACGGCTGCCACAGGCTCACGAGCCGGTGTGAGATTTGCCTCCTGGGAAACTGGGGGGATGATCTGGGGGAAAATGGAGCATCCTCTCACCCTGACACCTCTCCCATAAAAACCCCTGGATGTGCTCAAAGCCAGGTGGGACAGGTCTTGAAGCAACCTGGTCTAAGTGGAAGGTGTCCCTGCCCTCAGCAGGGGGTGGAATGAGATGGGCTTTGAGGTCCTTCCAACCCAAATCATGCCATGAAAAAACAGGGTGAGAAGGGGGTCACCAAAAGGAGCAGGCTGTGGGGATAGTGAGAACATCCTTGGAGACACCTCTCCCAAAAAAACGGGGTGAGATGGGGGTCACCAAAGGGAGCAGGCTGTGGGGACAGCGAGCAGAGAGACAGGAGACTCTGGCACCTCTCACAAAAAAAAGGGGTGAGATGGGGGTTCCCAAACGGCGCAGCTGTGAGGATGGGGAGTGAAGCATCCTCCCACCCTGACACCTCTCCCATTAAACCCCCCATCCCTGGGAGTGCTCAAGGCCAAGTTAGACAGGKCTTGGAGCAACCTGGGATAGAGGAAGGTGTCCCTGCCCGTGGCAGGGGTGGGACTGGATGGTCTTTAACGTCCCTCCCAGCCCGTTTCACGGGAAGCGGGGTGGGATGCGGGACACCCCGGGCGCTGCGGGGGGAGCTCGCAGGTGGCCGGGCCGTGTTCCCCAGGGCTGCATCCCCACCTCTGGAAGCTCTCGTCCTGCAGCAGGCTCCGCAGGGTGGGCAGGTCCCCCACGAAGGCCGCGTCGTGCAGCCGGGTGTCCTCGCAGTGCTCCAGGGGGTGGTCGCAGAACTGCTCCCGCAGCCATTCCTTCAGGTTGCGACCTGCGCTGGAGAGAGGCGCGCAGCGGGATGAGCCCTCGGGGGGGAGTTATCCCCCCGTCCCCCGTCCCCTCCCGGCGCCGGCCGCCCCGCGGGACCCCCCTGCCCACGGTACCTGCCCGGGGCGGGCGGGTCCCCGCCCTCCGCCATCGCGCCCCGCCGGCCCCGCTCGCCCTCCCTCCCTCCCTCCCTCCGCGGTCCTTGCCTCCCTCCCGCCTCCCCGCCCGCCTGATTGGCGCCCGCCCGCTTCCTGCCTCCGCGTTAAGGTGGATTCTCCCGGCCGGACGAGGCGGCCCGGCCCCGCGCCGCGGCCTTTCCTCCTTCAGCGGCCCCGGGCCCGCCCCGGGGCAGAGCCGCTCCGGCATCCCGGGCGCCTGTTTTCCTCAGGGAATTGCGGCTCCTTCCTCCGGCAGCGGGCGCGGACGGGGCTGGGATAGCCCCCGTGATGGGCCGCGGGACACCTGGGGTAGGGCAGGGACAATTTCCCGCAGCTCAAAGCTGCACAGGAGCTTTTATGGGATCRGGGTCTCCCCATTTGTGGTCATTTTCCTGGTCGTATCTCAGTTTTCCCCGCAGCGCAGCTTGCGCGATGTTCTCTTGGACGGGACCCATATGGATCGAGTCCAACCCCTGGCCCTGCACAGACACCCCAGCAATCCCACCCCGTGCCTGAGGGCGTTGTCCAGGCGCTCCTTGGGCTCTGGCAGCCTTGGGACTGTGACCATTCCCTGGAGTGCCTGGTCAGTGCCCGACCACCCTCTGGGGGAAGAACCTTTTCCCGATATCCAGCCTAACCCTCCCCTGCCACAGCTCCAGCCATTCCCTCGGGTCCTGTCCCTGGCCACAGAGAGCAGAGATGGGAGCTGTCCCTCGGGAGGAAGATTCAGGCCGTGGTGAGGTCTCCTCTCCTCCTCCTCCTCCTCCAGCTGAACAAACCAAGTGTCCTCACCCATTCCTCATCCAGCTTGTCCTTTATTCCCTTCACCATCTTCCTGGCCTTTCTTTGGACACTCCCTAATAGCTTTATGTCCTTATTACTGCCCTGGCACAGAGCCACTCTCTGACTGTTTAAAACACACCCTCGGCTTCCGAGTGCACGTTTTGGAGTGCCCAGTGCCAACAGGGAATGGTGGTAATCCATCTCTCCCCGCTCCTGCTGCTCTGTGGCAGGATATCACTGCACAGACGCCAGGCTCTGGCTGCAAACATGTTTTCCTGTAACTTAGTATTTGGGCTCGAGGAACAAGGAGGAGAGAGGCACAATTTGCAAATCGAACCCATTCCCTTTGCCTGGTGGGAGATCAAAAGGGGAGTGRGATTGATGGGAATTTCAGATCGTCTAGCACCGCCACCTTCCCCTGCCTGCAGCCCTTATGCCACTGGATGAGGCAAACCTGGGGCCAGGAATTCCTTGGTTTCTAACTCCAATTTACAGCTGCATCCCAGCTACAGAGGCTCTGTGTGCCCCACTCCATGTCCACTCACGGGCAGGGAAGCAGCCGTACGCATCCCAGTTTCCTGTTGCACCCCTTACAGATTTAATGGGAATACATTTAAGGAGCTCCTCCAGCTCCAGTGGACTGCTGGCCAGCAAGGGGGGCTTTCCAGAGGAAAAACCATGTTTGTCCATGGGCTTTTTTTTCAYTGGGAGCTGGGAAAGTGTGGACAGGCAAGAAAGGGGAGCAGAGGATGCAGCAGTGTTTACTTGCAATATGTCCCTGTGGAGAAAGCAGAGCCCCAGAGAGGAATAAAGTGATGGATAAACAGGACAGACAAAGCTGAAATGGCTCGTAGTTTGAGGTTCCTTCAGGTCTTCCTGCAATGAAGGCAGCAAGTTCTTACATACCGTATCCCACTCTATTTTCCAGCAGTTTATCTCCTGAACCAGGCTTTTCTTCTCTCTTTTTTTTTCAATTTTCCCTTAAATGCACATGAAAACCAGCCCATCCCAAGTTGTCCTGACGAGTTCTTGTACAGTGGTGGTGAGAGGGAGTGACTGTGCAGTCTCAGCCTCCAGYTCTGGAAATCCATAAGTGCTTAAGGGAAATCCCATGGAGAAATACACTAACCTGCCAATGTGTATCACTCCAAGTAACCATAAYGGAAAAGTGGAAATGTGCAAACAGTTCACCATTTGGTGAAGACCTAGGAAATGCTTTTTCCAAGYCTGGAGAAATCCTAGCAGATGTATCAAGCTGAGGGCACAGGCTGTTGGCAGCCCTGGCTGCTGGTCCAGCCTGCCCCACCAGAAGGTTGTAGTAAAAGACCTCCTGAGGTTCCTTTCATCCTGAATTACCCCAGAATAATAACAATCAATGYTTCCTGTGACTGGAACAGTGCTGAGGTCCACGGACTGTTCCTAAAGGCTGCAGAAGGCAGGTGCTGCTTGTCTGAGCTGCTCCAGTGGCACGAGACAGCAGATCCAGAGGAACTGGCCTCTGCTGGCTCCCTCTCCTGAAGGACACTGCTTCCAGAACCTTTCCCTGCCCACGCCCAGCACCAGAAGGGAGAAGCAGCCGGGGCAGGTGGGCTCACCTGGCCCCCCTTCCCTCCAGGGCTAGCAGTTTTTTATCCTTGGGTGGCCTTTCCAGGCTGCTGTGCTGATCCCAGCCTGCCTGGAAACCAATCCRCCCAGAAATCGGAGCCTCCAGGAGGAGGCCTCCAGGATCTAAAAATAGCCACTTATCCAACACAGCCAACACATGCTGGCTGGCCCATTAGGCAAGACCTGTTCTCCAGCTCCTAACCCTGAAGCAATGAAAAAAAAAAAACCCCTAAAATTAAATAAACAAATAAATAAAGCAAATAAAACTCCTYCTGCTGCTCCGGAGGATCCCTCAACCACCCCTCCACATTCACTAACATTTCCCACTGCCCCTCCCGAGCAGACACATCCTCCCACTTGCCATCCTCTCCCAGCCGTGCTCCTCATGCTCCAAACAAAACAAGGAGTTCACCCATCCTGCTCCAGAAAACAGGGTTCTGGGTCCCCATCAAGCTCCACTCAGACCAGAAAGGAATCACCCCATCCACTGGGGCACAACCAGAGTCCCTTCCCCACAGGATCCTGCTCCTGGCTGCACAGCCTTCCCTCCTTCCCATCTCCCATGCCACTGGAGAAGCTGTCTCACCTGAACATGGCCGAGGGGAAAAGAGGGGGCAGGGGTGAACTCCTGTTAATCCACTGCTTTTACTCCCTGGAATTAAGCCACGGGTTGCATTTAGTGCCAGACTAAGAAGAAAATGCACCTCTCTCTCTCTCATTCCTGGATAAACAAGGATATCTTGGGAGCCTTGCCCGAAAAGGACAATGATTTATACCTGGTGCTAAAACCAGTGRTTAGTCCCGCCACCACCACCACCTCCAACGCCCTTTTCCAGGGGCACCACACCTTTTAAATCCACCCAGGTTCCTCCCAGACCTTCCAAGCAGCAGAATAAAAASCTTCACCATTGTGACTGCTTGGGTGCCAGAGTCACAGTCAAGGAAAAGAAAGAAAGGAAGGGAAGAAAATGCCGTGACCAGAACTGTAATTCACGCTTAGCTCAGTCCATAAAACTTCTCCCTGCCTGGATCTAAGCCATCGGCTTGGATTTGTACTGAACTCTCCAGTGAAGTTGCCCTAGTGATAAATGYATCTGTGGGGAAAGAGGTGGGGGGAAAAAATCCCTCATCCCCCCCAGTTTTAGCACAGCTCAACCTTTTTTCTGGGGAATTTGKGCAGTTGCTGAAATGGACATGGAGACGTGCATTAACAACAGAAAACAGGAATGAGAGATGGGAGGAGAATTTAATTCCAGCATCCAGGATGTCATTAGGACTGGGGCTGGAACCACAGAGATGACAACAGAAAGGTTGCTTGGAGTCCAGTGAGTTAATTAYGCTGCAAATGGGCCTAAGTACGTCTGTCCTGAGGGAAAAGAGGCAGCACTGATGCATCAGCCAGCTGAATTTTAACCTTCCATCGGGTGTCCAGGACTTTGCTCCTTCAATCCTGACCGGGAGAAAGCGGAGGGTGTGGAGTGGAGATTATTCTGTAACACCACAGAAAGGCAGGGATTAAAAAATCCCACCCATCATCATCACCATGGCACCAAATGAGACAGAGCTGAAGAGTCACCCTGCTGCTCCCAGGAGACTGGGACAGTCAGTCCTGGTAGTGAGGGAAAAGGACTAAAACTGAGTAAAGAGCCACCAGGATAAACACCATTAAGGAAAAATGGCCAAAAAATAGGAGTATTTCCTACTGGTTGTGCCCTGAGAGGCTCTGATCCTTGGAATTTYGCTGGTTAGGATTTTAAGCCTTCACCAGAGGATGCCTGTTGATAAGGAAACAGGGCAGTGATTGTCCTACATATTCCTTTCATTTCTCCCAGTTGAATGATGGGATCACTTGAGAGAGAGCAGGATTCCATGCTTTTTTCTCATTCTTTTCCTATCATTTATTTTTGCTAAGGGCACGAAAGGCTCTGGAAATCCATTCTCAGTAGCCCAGTGGGAACACCTCAGGAGCATGAAGAACCCAAATCCATCAGTCCAGTGTCTCCACGTCTCCATCAGGAGAGAGGATCCAGCCACAGGTTCCCAGCTCATGGATCAAACACATTTGCAGGTATTTTGTCTCCCGGGCCATCATCATCAAGAGTTTGAGGCAGCATCCCCAGCATGAGGCAGGGAAGGAAAACACCGGTGGAGTTTTTATCACCATTTTCCAGGAGAAATGGCCATCTGGAGCCTTCCTTTGATGGCAGATGTGGGAATATCAAAGGAGAAGCAGGCGCCTCCTTTACCTCAGCCGACAAAGGAAACACCTCTTTGCAGGCAGGTTAGAAAATAACATCAAATCTGCTGAGGACAAGTTTCCATCCACGGCAAAGAGCTGCCCAGGAATGAGTCACTCAGGAACGTTTCAGCCCAACCTCCCCCATTCCCACCAGGGGATTTGCAGACAAAAGRGATTTATTTGTATTTTTAGCTGCTTTTTTTTCCTCTTCAGAAAATGTTCAGATTTTGATGGGAAAATAAAACTGGAAAGGGTTTTTTTCACCACCCTCTTTGTTTTTTGCCCCTTGAACAACTTCTTTCAGCACTTGTGTGGAATTTCAGAATAGTTCAAGGAGAAGCAAGAGTGGGAAAAAAAAAAGAGCTGGGGAGGAGAGAAGTTCATTTCCAACATGCACAGGAGTTGGACCTCGATGATCCTTGTGGGTCCCTTCCAACTCAGTGATTCTGATTCCATGTCCCTCCCATGTGGCCACTGTCCACTTCATCCCACTGCCCTCGGCAAAGCCACCTTCAAGGCCRRGTTGGACAGGGCTTGGAGCAACCTGSGACAGTGGAAGGYGYTTCTGCCCAAGGCAGAGGGTGGGACTGGGTGGTCTTTGAGGTCCCTTCCAACTCAAACCATCCTGGGATTCTTTGACTGCACCATAGCTAAAGACCTTGAACAGCTCCTAGGCAAAAACGTCAAATCCAAGGCAATTCCAGTGCCCCCTGRGATTTCCTACCCCTTGTGTCAGGGAAGGCACAGCCAGAGGTGCTGGAAAAGGCACTCAGCTTTCACTGCAAAATAACACTSAGGGTAGAAGCTTCGGAATTGTGAATGGGAAGGCTAAAATGAAAGGAATAAACACGTGGGTTGTTTTCAATCTGACGTTTTGCAAAATCAATTTCAGATCAGGAATTATGGATCAGGAGAGACCGGACTCCTGATTGCCCAACGCTTACTGCTGTCATGACACTTCCTCTGCCTGGTGGCTTTGGCTGAAGCTCTCTCAGGCAAAGGACTTGAACRTTCTGTGGACGTTCAGTGCCAGGCTCCAAGGTAACAGGAATCCCCCTGAACTCCTGCCATTGGAATGCATCCAGATTTCCTGCATCACTCCATCCATGCTGCACCTTGCYAGGCTCCAAAGATGCAGAGTCCCAAACCAGCGTTTCTGACACACACAGAGGTCAAACAGTGAATATTTCAGAGAAATCATAGAATGGTTTGGGTTGGAAGGGGCCTTTAAAGATCATCGAGGCCAACCYATCAAACAGTGAATATTTCATAGAAATTATAGAACATTTTTGGGCTGGAAGGGACTTTTAAAGATCATCCAGGCCAACCCATCAAGACATTTCAGGCAGTCCAGATCCATGCCCAGGGGTGCAGATCCCAGTGCCTTGGGACTGATGTTTCAAATGAGCCAAAATTTGGTGTCACCAGCGTTGAGTAACAACGTCAGAAACCTGCATTAGTGATAAGAGGCTCMTCCAGTCCCCCATGGCAGCATCTACACCTCCACATTCCCTCAGATGGTGGTTTTGGAGATGCCCCACTTCCCTGCTGCATCCAGCTGGGAACAGGCATCAGGAGCTCCACGGTGTTGGACACCTATGGAAAAAGCACATTGCAAAGGTGAAAAATTCTGTCAAAAAGGAGAAAATACAGCAAGCAGGGGACTGTGCAAAAATAGGAGACATAAACAGATTAATTAAKCCAGCTCTCCAGACCGCTCTGGCTGTATCTGCCTTGCAAGTGCTTGGCTTTCCCACCTTAACACTGTGCTCTCAGCGTGCTTTTTTTCCCTGAAATTCCCTGAAAATACAGCCGCCCACCCTCTGGCTCCRCAGTAAGAGAATCCTAGTGTTGAGTGAGTGCAGGCACTTATGGCCGACCCAGGCACAAGGGTCTCTTTATGGAGCAGCTCTCTGGGCACACAGGGCCTGGACCAGCCTCCCTGAATCAGCAGAGAAAAATAAACATCCTTGTCTTGGAAGTGCCTCACACAATTTCATTAAGCCAGGCTACGGCTCCGAAGGAGCCGGATGTGTATTTATTGAATTGAGCCCTAGGAGAAACAAAAAGGGGAAAAGAAGCCCCTGGGCTGCTCTGGTGAAGGGGGATTTAATGAAACCGAGCACAGCAAGAAGTCCCTCCACCCTACTCCAACCCCAGTGCTAAAAAAAGAACCCACAGAGTCATTTTTAGCCGCGATTTCCGCGGAGGGAACGCGAGCGCGCCGCGGGTTTCAAACAATCCGCCGAGGAAAGGTGTCTCTGGGAAAGAGGGGCACAGGAATTACGAGCGTGTTTCCAGGCAGCGGCATTCCTGCCTGTTTTACAGCACGCCCTGGATGCTGGCCCACCTCCGAGGTGGGGTGTGAACATAAAACATTTCCCCAGTTGTTTTCCCCGCGCCGACAGACGCTCCGCTCCTGGCCTTGCTTCCACTCGCGCTCGCGGAGCTAATTAAGAAATGAAAATTAACTCTCAACTCCACACATTGGCTCCCAGGGAAGGGGTTTCTCTTTCAAGGTATTTCAGATCACTTTTGTCCRCTTATTTTGTCTCTCTTTTTAATTGGAAGTGGCTCCAGAGACTGATTTAAAATGTTTCAGTTACTAAGAATCAGCTTCCAGTCTTGTTGCTGGGAGAGGYTGTGGACTCCCCCCTCCCTGGATATGTTCAAGGCCAGKTTGGATGGGGCTTGGAGCAACCTGGTTTAGTGGAAGGTGTCCCTGCCCACGGCARGAGTTGGAATAAGATGGTCTTTAAGGTCTCTTCCAACCCAAATTCCATTATTCTATGAAAAAATAWCATTGACTTGTCTGAGGATCCTTGTTACAGCATCTTTCCCACCAGTGATGCAACATTTCTTTTATCAAATGACCCCAAGTTCTTATTTCTGCACTCAAAAAGAGGTCATGGAGTGGAGACACAATAGAAATGTCACCCTGCTGTGCTTGAGAGACACAGAAAATACAGCCAGTCCTGCCTGAAGGACATTAAAATGTTTTGCTTGTGATCAGAACAGCAATATAGCAATAAAAACTTTAAATCCTTCTACAAAGGTGTGSTTTTAGCTTTTAGAATCATAGAATGCTTTATTTCTGCACTTATTTCTGCACTCATTTCWGCACTCAGAAAAGTTTGCAAAGGTGGGTGAGTAAGTAGATTTACTACACGTGGCTGGACGAGGGCAGAGGACCAGGGATAATTATTATCCCTAATTAGGGATCAATACAAACCTATTAAGTCTTTGTTCCTCTAGGAGYGAAAGTTAAACTCTAATTCAACACAGTTGCCTCGTAATTTTGCTTGTTTAAATAAAAGCTGAATCTAAAGAAAATGGAAAAAAAACAAACAAAAAAATACAGTCATCAGCACCTGGCTATTGCCAGAATCCATGGGTATGGAATCTGATTCCCACTGCCTTTATCAGCTCAGGAGTTGACAAATCAAAGACTATTTAGATTTTCAAGGCCTTTTAACAGCACAGACAAYCCCAAAGCTGAGCACTGCAGCCTCAGCCTTATTACCAGCCATTTTCATCACCATAAACCAAGAGAACAATGTCTCATTTTCTAATTAATGCAGATTGTCATGAATAGATTCCAACAAAGCTGCCTTTCATTCCTTTCTTCACTGGTGCATTTGGTGAAGCACTTAAAGGGGGCCAGCCCAGTGCACACATAGAACTGTTTTAATTACATCCTGTGAATTTATTTTTCCAGGGAGAAATATTTCTCAGGGAAAATGTCTATAAAAGTAACTTTAGAAGCAAAGTAATTTTGTGTGTGTTTCCTATAGGAAATCTGTTTAGTTTAAGTCCCAGGTTCTGACACTCTCTTTTATGCAGCAGTGTGACCTGGAGAATGCTGCTGACAGCCACGGTAAATCCTGGTATCTCCTCCTGAAATGAAATTCCTGCGGATTTGTATCTTGGTGGGACCTCACCTCCTCCCCCTCGATTGGATTTCCCTGGCAGGGGGGTCACAGACACCCCCAAAAGAGGCACCTCACCTTAAGGGCTGCTCCAGGTGTGGGTGTTGTGTTTGGGARTTGTTTTTACTGTCATTTATTTAACCAAGGGCAGCCCCACAGGAGCCTGCTTGGAGTCTCCCAGCTACAAGGGGAAAAACTTTATGGATTTCACAGCCATCAAAGTGAGAGTTCCCAGGAAATGTATCCTCCAGGAGAGGCTTTGGTCAGGGTTGAGTGTTTATTCCTTTCCCTTAGGAAGCGACAAAGCTGGAAACTCCAGCCCRCAGCCACTTTGTCACCCTTAAACTCCTCCTTTCTGGGCTTGACTATKGTTTCACCTTCCAGCTTCCTCCTGATCTGCTGGGAGCTGCACCAGGAGAGCACCTTCCCTCACCTGAGYAAAAGGGCCTGGCTTCTAAGGCAGCCAAAGGAAGGGAAAAGCAGATTTTCCTCTAGATAACATCACGGAATGGGATACTCTAGAGTGTCCAATGTGTGCCCTTGCCAGTGAGGGATTTCTAGCACAGGACAAGCTTGACTGGGTTGTCCTTCCCTCTGGCTCCAGAGGAGTGGCCAGTTGGAGGACTGGAASCATAGCCTGGGTTTGCRCATGGAATCATGGAATTGTTTAGGTTGGAAAAGCCCTCTAAGACCACTGACTCCAGCCATTCCCCCAGCACTGCCAAGCCCACCACAAACCATGTCCCCAAGTGCCACATCCACAYGCCTTTTAAGTCTGTGAATAAAAGCTCATTTTAGACATAAGGAAAAAAAATTAAAGGAAATACAGAGAATTCAGCATTCCCATCTGCAGAGCGTGGAGGATCAGCTGGGCCAGCTACAAAACCCTGTCCTGGTTCCTTCCTTTTTGTGSTGACAGAATGTTTCCACTTTTCACTCCAGACAGTGCATCAGTGGTACCACAAATTAGTCTGCAAGGACCATGTTTAATTTGGGGAAAGCCAGTCTTTCAATGCCACAAAATGTGCTGCCACATTTCCACTGCCAAGTGCACGTGGGAAATGTGCAGGAAGTGCTGGAAGCCAATAATGCAGGAGAATCATGGAATCCCAGACTGGTTTGGGTTGGAAGGGACCTTAAAGCTCWTCTCATTTCACCTGGACACCTTCCACTAGCCCAGGTTGCTCCAAGCACCATCCAACCTGGCCTTGGACACTTCCAGGGATGGGGCAGCCACAGCTTCTCTGGGCAACCTGTGCCAGGGCCTCAGCCCTCTCACAGGGAAGAATTCCTTCCCAATATCCCAKCTAAACTGACTCCCTTTCAGTTTAARGCCATTCCCCCTGTCAGTGCAGGTGATGAATTTATGGCTACGATCAGAAAGGATCAACTCACCTGAATAACTCCTGAAACTCAGGGAGAGTTGAAGGTACTGAACAGCAAGGCTGCCACTTCCATGCACCAAAGGGTTCAAACAACTTTCTCCACGGCCAGTACTTCCCTCCTGGCTCTCCTGGCCAGGCAARGACACCCACCTGCCCTGTGGCAGGGGACAGAGGAGGTGTTAAGGCTTTATGTCCCATCTCCCAAGCTTGTCCCTGGSTAAGAACCACCCCGTGACAGCGCTGGGAATTAGGTCATTTCCTCCTTCCTTCCCTCCAGGGGTTTYAATTAGCATTACCATTGCACTCCTTAATTTGACCACGCTCCTGGCTTCCAGTTTAAGCCCCCCTTTTATTTTTTTCCCCTTGTTCTGATCCCTTTAAGACCCAGCTGTAAAACCCCACAGACTGTGTTTGGTAACACTTCATAATCACACTTACATTGGAGCAACATGACAGAAATCAGCTCGTTCCTGGYGATCCAGGGGGACTGGGAGCAGCATTCCTTGCTGAGCTCCATCAGGTCTGCGTGAAGGTGGATGCTTCCCACTGCAGGATTTCTTGGCAGGGCTCTGTGGCAACCACTGGGATGAGCTGGGTGCCATGAGGCATCTTGTGGAGGGTCCTGCATTTCTGTGAAGAGGGATGAGACAAAAGGGAAAAAATCAGATTCTTTTCATGTCGTGAGTGCACAGGAAAACAATCCGTGTGTGAGGACAACAGAAACWGGAGTCAAGCATCCTTTAGAGCACAAGCACACACGTGTGGGCACGTGCATCCACCAGAAATGGGCTTTCACTCACAGATCATGGAATCCTACAATGGTTTTTGTTGGAAGGGACCTTAAAGCTCATCCCATTCCAACCTCTGGCACCTTCCACTATCCCAGGTTGCTCCAAGCACYATCCAACCCGGCCTTGAACACTTCCAGGGATGGGGCAGCCACAGCTTCTCTGGGCAACCTGTGCCAGGGGCCTCACCCTCCTCACAGGGAAGAATTCCTTCCCAATATCCAATCTAAACCTCATCTCTTCCAGTTTAAAGCCATCCCCCCTTGTCCTCTCACAAATCATTCCCTTCCTCCGCCCTGCAACRTGCTCCAGCACTGTCCTTACACAGTTTTCCTCCTGGCTGCACTTTTCAGGCCCTGATCCAACACTCTTGAGGAGCTTCCCATTGACTCGAGCAGGTCTTGGATCAGGTGCTGCGAGTGAAATTTGTCCCAGCCAGATCCCAGTCGCTGGGGTGTCGTTTTGGAGCCTCAGTTTAAAGCCYGTGCCTGGGCTTGGCTCCCTCCCTGACCTCTCAGCAAACCTCTCCTCATTTTGCTTGGCTTCTCCAGCGGTTCTGCAGCCGCCTGTGGGTTTGGTAGTGGGTCGGGTTACTCGCTGATGGCCTGTTCTCCTACCCCTGCCTTTCAGGAAGAGTTCACTCCAGGATTTATAACAGGTTTTTGGTAGCACCCTCTGTACTTAAATCTGTAAAACCATTTCAGTTTAACCACCTGTTTTCACACGCTCATAATTCCACAAAGCATCCACCTTTTGGGATAAAATTTTCCATGCTTCAGCTCTTGCCCGAGGTGCTAGTTTGTTGGGGTTTTTTTTCTTTAAATAAAATTCCAAAAGAAAAAGCAAGTTGGATCCAAATCCATTCCACATTTCTGTGCTTGGCCCGAGGCAAGAAACTTTCCCTATGCAAAAAAAAAAAMCACCCAAAAATTCTAACCACACTTCTTGTTGTGGAGCTCAAAGGAAAAAAATTCTGCTTGGGAGCTGCCACAAACACTCTAGGAAAAGGATTGGAGCCCAGCCACGGGCTGAAAATCCTGATCCACCCCAAAGACTTGAAAATGAGGTGCTTCTCCTTGCCTTGCTGTCAGGCCGTGGGTGGTACAGAGCCTGTGGTTCCTCTGGCACCAGAGCCCATGGCCAGGCTCTGCCYCAGCCTCTCCTGGAGCCAGCAGGACCTTTTCCATACAAATGGACTTCTTCTCATGCCTGCAAGTCCATCACTAATTATGGGTGGGCTCAGAGCCCCCTGAGGTCAGGAGGAGCCTTTCCAGTGACCTCAGGCACCTGAGCAGGTCCAAGGGGCTGCAGGGGTCTGAGGGAGAAGCCAGCACACGTTGTAAAATATATCCCAGGTTTTCCTTTGGTTTTTCACTCCCTGCTCTTCAGGGCACCTTGGGAAACGAAATGCAAAGAAATAACAMCAGGCTGTAAGATCAAGCAGTCAAAGTAATCAGGAAATTGTTTTAAGARGCTTTACATTGCTCCAGAAATAATGTCTCAGCTTCCCTGGGCTGTTTCYCTGGTATTAACAAACACATCACTTGTCCTATTTGAGCCTGTCCTCATTCCTGTCACCACAGCACGCTGGTCCMAAGCCCCCCAGGACCCAAAAAAGGCAAACAGAACAGTCCTGACCCCAAAATAGGGGTCTAGCTGCCTCCAACAGCATTTTYCTCCTCCTGCCCTGGAGAGTTGTCCCACTAATTGCCCCCCCAGATTAATTCCTGGTGGCACAAGTCTTCACTCTGAGCTCTGGCGTGGAAATCCATGACATGGAAGTGTCCAAGGCCGGGTTGGACTGGGCTTGGAGCAACCTGGGATAGTGGAAGGTGTTACTGCCTGTGGCAGGGGGTGGAACTGGATGGGCTTCCAGGTCCCTTCCAACCCAAACCAGTGTGGGATTGTGATTTKAGGAGTGCTGAGACACCATACAGCCCAGGCTGGATATTTTTCCCAATATCCAATCTAAAAGACTGGGAGCTGATCACATATAAACACATGTCCACGTTGGTGGGAGCACTGAGAGAATGTGAAGGTGTGGAGGTCACCTAGGACAGGTAAAGGTGTGCCCGGTGCTTCGACACGACAAAGGCCCTTTGCACTTGCACAAAATAAGGACAAATTTTCTGGCCAGGCTCTGGGAATGAGCTGGAAGTGAACCCCAGGGGGCATCAGACACTTCACACAAACCCCACTCCCTGCTTGGCAAATTTCAGGCTTAACTGGGCACCGAAATCTGCCCTTGATAACCCARCACTTCCCCGAAAGTGGGACAAAACCTCCTGCCCCACAACTCCTTTCCTGCAGGTGACTGGCGCTCAGCCCTGCACGGCCATCACTCCATGAATCTGGGAAGGGCTTTATCCCTTCTGGAGGGGCTCCAAGCACACTTTTCTCCCACTGGGGAGCCATCCCACAGTGGCTCAGCCCGGGTGGCAGCACATGCTGAGGGCAGCAGTGGAAGTTCACACTCGCTTCCCACCGCTGGAAGCAGCTGGATGCCTTRGGGTGGTCCCGTGCTCCTGGTGCTCCCCACAGTCACACACTGAGAGCAAACACAGCCCCTGACACTTGAGAAAGTGACATTTTCACAAAATCCCACGTTTTCGGCGCGTTCCCACACGGCTGCTGGTGGCTCCACCAGCAGGTTTAAACCCAGCACAATAGAACAGTATTGAGCTGTGAGAGACCCGGGCTCCCACCCTGCTCCAAAGACAAGGATCCCATTAATTTGAGCTCCCAGTTTACAGCTTAATGGAGTTAAACATAAATCCGGCCCTTTCTTCACACTTCCGTGGATGGGAATGGAACGCTGGGAGCTCGGGAGCACTGAAACTGGAGGAGAACACCTTCCTTTCCTCCCAGGTTACCTGATCAGCACAAAGCTATGGTGGGTGGCCTGTGAATTCCTCCTGGCTCCAGCAGCAGCTCTCCCTGCAGCCACTGGGATCCCATCAGGAATGCTGAGCCTATCACAGGGACATCCCTTGCCCGCCTCTCCTCATCCCACTCCACCCATGCCTGGTGACAGGCACAGTTTTCACACTGAAAACCTGTCACTGTTGGAAATTCTCCACTGGCTCTTCTGCTCAGCAGCTTCCCTGCATCCAGGCTGCTCAGGGTCATGGTTGGATGGGGTTTGGAGCAACCTGGGCTAGCAGAAGGTGTCCCTGCCCATGGCAGGGGGTTGGAACAAGATTATCTTTAAGGTCCCTCCCAACCCAAACCATTCTGGGATTCTGTCACTTTAAATCAAGGTCTCTTGGAGCACCCTCCCTTTGGAGCACAGATACCTCTTTGCTCTCCTGTCAGGACATTTGTGTTTGGACCCAAACTGTTGGGACTTTTATTCAGCTCCCGCCCTGCCAGGAGCAGCAAGGAGCAGGAATAAAACTMGTAGTGAGACTAGAACAAATGAACCTTCCTGTACATCAAGCTGCACATCCCAAGGAGGGCCCTGCATCTTTGTCCAACCTAAATAACAGCGTCTCTCCTTGCAGTCCTCTCCTCCAAGTGCAACTGCCAGTGAAGAAGACCCCACACCAGAGCAGGGAGATGCCCAAAGGAGGCTGCTGAGCCCATGGGAAGCTCATGCAGGAGCAGGGTCCTGGCAGGATGTGTGGCCCTGTGGAGAGAAGAGCCCACGCTGGAGTAGCTTTGCTGCCAGGACTTGTGATCCCATGGAAGGGACACACTGGAGCAGTGCCTGAAGTACTGACCCCACRGAGCAGGGAAGAGAGTGAGGAGTCCTCCCCCTGAAGAGGAAGGAGCAGCACAGACCACATGTGATGAGTTGAGCGCAGCGCCCATTCCCTGTCCCCCTGCACCACTGGAGGGGAGAAGGAGAAGAAAACAGGAGTGAAGTAGAGGCTGGGAAGAAGGGAGGGCTGTGCAGAAGGTGTTTTTAAATTTGAGGTRATTTCTTGCCCTACTCTGATTTGATTGATAATAAATTAAATTGATTTCTCTCAAGTGGAGTCTGTTTTGCCCATGATGGTAAYTGGTGAGTGATCTCTCCCAGCCCTTATCCCAGCCCATGAGCCTTTCCTTGTATTTTCCTTTCCTGTCTGGTTGAGGAGGGGAATGATTAAGCAGCTTTGGTGGGCACCTGGAATCTGGCCAGGATTAACCCACCACAGATGGTCCCTGGAGTAATTTGGATAGTGYGGAGAGGAGCATCTTGGTCTCCTTCTCTTCCCACTGCCACCTCTCCAGTAAAAATAAAGGAAAAAGCACTATGCAAATAGTTAAGGGCTGTTTGTCTGCCTTGAGCAGGATGTGATGAGACAAAGCTSCTGGCACAGGTTTCCCAGAGAAGCTGTGGCTGCCCCATCCCTGGAAGCGTTCCAGGCCATGTTGGATGGTGCTTGGAACTACCTGGGATAGTGGAAGGCGTCCCTGCCCATGGCAGGGATGAGTTTCAMGGTCCYTTCCAGCCCAAATCCCTCTGGGATKCCATGAAAGCCCCGGTCTCTGTGCTCTGGCTGCTCATTCACACTCCATCAGTGTCCCTTGTGGTTGTCACTGTCCCCTCCTACGCTCCAGCCCCCGATGCTGACCCAGGACCTAYCTCAGGTTCACTCCAGTTTCCAGCTCTGTAACGTGCATTGGAAGTACTGCCGAGATTATTTGAATTGGACAGAAGGACTTCCTTTCTCCCTCCCGAGGTTAAAGCCAGAGCAGCTTGGAACCTCCCSCTCGGAGCAACTGCTGCTTATTCAAACAGCTTCTCCTTCCCAGACGTGGATCCCCAGCTCCTCCCAAGCTCAGCCGACACTTGGGCTCCAGCAGCAGCAGCTGCTGTTCCAAAAAGCAGAGAAACCTGAAAGCACAAGAGAAATGAAGCACCTCTTGCCACCAAGCTAATCCCAGGGAAAGCTGTCGGCCAGGAAGCAATCCCTGTGGCTAGGCTGCCAGCCCAGGAATTAGGAGACACAGGGCAGCTCCTCCACACYGCTCGCCTGTCCCACTTCCCATCCGTTTCCTTCTAGACCCACTCGATCCTCTGAAACAAAAAGAGCTCTGTTCAAATTTGCCTTTTCCATGAAATCCGTACAAGTCCTTTCAGTTTATATCTCAGCCACCTGGAATGGGCTCTTCTAGCCTCTTGGGGAGTTGAATTTACCTTTTGAGGATTATGAATTTACATCCATAATCAGCCTTTCAAACAAAAGCAGTTTTTGCTTGGATTCACCCAGTTTCACACAGGGAATGGTTGGAGCTGTGTCAGGGGAGGGTTAGGTTGGATAGCAGGAAAAGGTTCTTCCCTCAGAGGGTGTTGGGCACTGAACAGGCTCCCCAGGGCATGGTCACAGTCCCAAGTCTGCCAGAGCTCCAGGAGCGTTTGGACAACGCTCTCAGGCACAGGGCGGGATTGCTGGGGTGTCTGTGCAGGGCCAGGGGCTGGACTGGATGATCCTTGTGGGTCCCTTCCAGCTCTGGATATTCTGTGATTCTATGATTCCATTCTTCAAATTCTCCTGGTTGTTAGGCCGAGCTCCGAAACAGGGSTCCCAGAATTCCAGAGCTGGCATCTGCAAGCCCCATGGTCCGTGACCCATCTGTGGTAGGGAAGGGCTGGAGCAAGGAGCTCCAAGCAGAGCTTGGCTGGGTCGTGATGGGGGGAAACCCTGTGACTTGTGTCCCTGCAGCCACACCCGTCCCATTCCTTTCTCCCTGATCTTCCTCACTAGCCAAAATTGCCAAAAAGGGAAAAACAGCTGGGAGGGCAAAGCCCACCTTGCCCTTTCCCCACAGATCTGAACACACCCAGCCAGGAGCCTCAGCGACCCAGGCAGCACCTGAGCACACAAGTGACCTGCAAAAGCAGCCAAACCCTGCAAATTTCCAGCCCATTCCTGGGCACACAACAAAGCCAGATCTGTGGGACCCAGCAGGACATAAAATAAGGCCGACCCGAGCAACCTCTGCCTCACAAGTCGTAAATCTGGGGGGAGTCTCTCTCCCTTTTCTCCTGGGAAGCGTTTCCCTCCTGTGGCTCTCGGCTGCCATGGTCTCGTGGCTTTGGGCAGGAGGGGGTGGGAGCTAATCCTTTTTTCATCACATTAAATTAAACTATAAACCATACCTTTTAATTCCTTTTAATTAAATTTCTCCCTGGAAAACGGAAATGTTATTTTTTCGTGTTTTTTCACAAAACAGGGCAGGAAGAGACGTGCCTTGGTGTTGCAGGGAGTTATCCAGAGCTTTGTGGTGGGTGCCTGGGGCTCTCCAAGGGCTGAAGGTAACTCCAAGGTTGGCAGATCTAAAATCCATCCCTTGCACTAGACTGACTCACCTCCACAAGTGTAAATCTAGGAAGAGGGAAGAGCACAAATTATCTGAGATAGAGTCCAGCCATTTTAGATATGTAAGGTCTCAGTGCCACCTCATCCCTTTGGACTCTCCTGGTGGAGGATACACTCCCAAAAATCCTTGAAACACTTTTACATAGCCACAGTCCTGCTCTCCTCTTCTGCAATGTCAGGCTGTGGTAGTTGCTTCCTCAGTGGATGGATGGATCCAAGCTGCTTTGGGGGAAAAAAAAGATTAAAAAAAATCACTGAAATATTTAATATTTAAAGCAAAACTGTTGGAGCAACCCAGGATAGCTAAGCCAGACCAGAGAGAGCTCCAGCAAGAGCAGGCACCAGCTCAAGGGAGTGGAGAAACCCAGASCAGACTCAAGGACAGCACGGCTGAGTTGGAGATGGGACGTTCTGGGATATGCATATCGGAAATTCCTGATTTCAAGGCAAGAACAGTGACTCTGGTGAGGATAATGAGATGTGAGCAGTGGTAGAACTGTTTTTCCAGGTCAGCAGACAGCCTGGAGCCACAGCCTGGGAAGACACAAAGCCCTCAGCATTCACCTCCAAGGCTAAAACACAAACACTTCCACATCATTCCACACATGTTCATTCCACATCCACACATTTCCCAGTGGGATCACGTCCCAGCATGGCCACAAGAAGAGTGAACTCTGCCCCTGAGCGAGCTGATTCCATTACAGACACTGGAGGGTACCAAGGGCAGTKGCAATTTGGGACTAAGGGTGTCCAGAGTTGAAACGATCCACCAGGATCAGTCCAAGCCCTGGCCCTGCACAGACACCCCAACAATCCCACCGTGCCTGAGAGCATTGTCCAGGCGCTCCTTGGGCTCTGGCAGCCTTCGGACTGTGACCATTCCCTGGGGAGCCCCTTCAGTGCCCGACCACCCTCTGGGGGAAGACTCTTCCCGATATCCAGCCTAACCCTTCCCTGACGCAACTCCAGCCATTCCCTCGGGTCCTACTGCTCAGGAAATCAGCTGGGTATGGAAGCAGCTTAGATGACCAGTGYACCTGGACTCTAGACACCAGGCACTGCTGTCTCTGGTGGGGTCCCAGGTGAGCAGAGGGTCCCTCTGGTACCTAAACTCCATCCGAGTCCCACATCACACACCTCAGCTCTCCWGGCTTCCCTTCCCTCGCCCTGCTGAACACAAAACTAAACCTCTGCCATTCCCACCCTCWGGAACAGCCTCCGACACCCAGAGCACTCACAGATGTCCGAGCTCACCCCACCGTCCCCTTCCAGCCTCCTGTGCCCCTGAGTCCTCCTGTCCTGGCGAGGTCCTGTCACCCCCGCAGTGTCCCTCCCTGCCCAGCCACGGCGCTTTGGGATCCTGCCAYGAGCTCCACCTTTCCAGCTGAGAAACATTCCCCGGCCCAAAGGCAGAGGGGCTGGCAGCCCCCGCCCGACCTGCGCAGGAGAGGAATGTCAGGCACGTCGTGAAACACAAATCCCGCTTCCCAGAACTGTCAGGCTCCATTAGCGCCGGCGGGGCCTGACAATGTGAAGGGCTTTCCATCCCAAACCACCACTCCAGAGAAGTTTCCTTTGCTAATGAACCACCCACAGGCTGAAACACAAGCCCCGGGCCCGGGGTGTGCACACCCACATTCCCTATCCCTGCTCGGCGAGGCTCCTTTCCCCTTCCCGAGGCGCAGCTGCTCCGTTTGCTTTCGCAGCGCCGCATCTTCAACCTGCCTCAGCTCCAAGGCTTTGTTCCACCTCTGGAAAACAAAAAGATGCAAAATCTCATCCCCAAGGTCTCCCAGGAATCAAATCAGTGCCTCCAAGGCCAAGCTTTCCACCCCGAGAAGGGACAGGCACTTCTAACACAAGGACAGGGGACATGTGGGTCATGTCACCAGGCAAAGGGACAGGACAAGGAGAGGGGGAAGGGAACTTCATGGAGCAGCTGAGGGAAAGGAAGAGTCATGATTTAAACCCTGTTTAACCCAGAAATCCCTCCAGGTGTCTGGAGAACACCTGTTGGTGCTCCCACACCACTTTCCCACCAGTCCCAGGCTCCAGCAGCACCACGCTGGATTTTGTGGATGCAGAAGGGGCATGGGAGGGGACCAAGGGGTGGCAAAGGCTGGGGGACAGGTGACAAATCTCTCTGTGCCCGTTAGGGGTGGCTTGTAGCAGTGGGAAGCTCACGGGGACAAACACCACCCAAGCAGGAGTCTGAGCAATCCCACCAAACCCCATATTTTATAATCCAATTATTTAAAGGGAGAAGTGACCACACAGGCTTTCACCATCAGTTCTGGGCTCTGGGGGTTCTGGTGACATCCTGAACCCCTTTTCCTTCATGTGCTGAGACCTGGAATGCAGTCCAGGTATTGAAAAGGGGCAGTGCAAACACAAAGAGCTCAGTGTCACAGGCTGTTAGGAACAGATCAAAAAATTACTCCTCTTCTCTCTCAAGTCCCCAGATGCCTCTCCACCCCCACCAAAACCCCACAGAGCAAAGCCTCCCACCCTTCCAAATGTCTGCATKTAACATACTGAATACTCACATTATGATGATGACCCATTTGGTAGATTTTTAGGTCCAAACACCAGATAAAGAAACCATGAAGGAAAAAAAACAACCCCAAAAAACACAGATACACCAATCAAAGGAGGAAAAACAAGGCCACTAGCACTTCATCCATGATCCAAACAACATCATAAAAACCTTGGCAACAGCCTTGCAGGGGACTAAAGCCTCTGCACCCAGCATAGAGTCACACAGTTGTCTCTACACTAATACTCTTTGCAGATTCAGGAATCACTAAAGCTGGAATCTCATGGGCAGAACACTCCAGAGGTCATTAGGAAAACACTACAGACATCTGCAGTTCACTAAAAAAAAATCAGTGGAATTATTCCCGTAGAAAAAGTTACAAGGACATACATTGGGGAGGAAACAGGTACTTAAATTAATCCTTTCCAAATGAACATATGCAATAAAAATGGAATTAACACCTGTGCAGATAAAATACTTCAGCTCCCTTACATGGTGATGCTCGAATTGCGTTTTCACTCGGTCCTAATCAGATTCCTGATAGCTCTGAACAGGATTCAGGAACCTTCTGACCTGCAGGAGTTTGGAACATTTAAGGGGGAAAAAAGAATTYTTTAATACCCATTTCTCATGACAGCCTGTTCACAAGGAACCTCGGGGGAGATGAGGAGAAGGAGATGAAGGCAGAAGTGGCCAGAGAGGGAAAGGGGGCTCTGGAAGTGAGAAACAGCAGCTCACATTTAAACAAACACGTTATTTTAATAGCTCTGCAACTTGAGCATTCAAGTGAATGTCATTTTATCCTGCATAATATCAACATCTAAAAATCAATAAAATAATGGTTTTTTAATATAATTTTTAGGGTTCCAGTCCCTAAACATTTTATATCTGAACAAGGCATATCTGCTATTTGGGTTTTGGTTTTTTGCTGGAATGTCAGTGAGTCCCAAGGCTCTTCCATTTTGCTCTTTTCCCTCTTCTTCACCTTCTTGAAGACAGGTTTATGCTAAGAACCATCCTCTGGATTTTTTCTTCGTTCCTTAAAATATTTGCTTTTACAGCACAGATCTTTTCTTTCTGGTCTTTAATCAGCTGCTCCAGTTCAGCCAGGTCAGCTTTTAGTGGTTCCACAGCACTGTCTGTGATGCTGGAAGAGACACAAGGAACGTGATGTTGTTGGAAACTTTATGCTGCCTCAGGTTATTTAATCCTCCAAGGAAGTACATTTCAATACCTGAAAGGCTGCAAAGTATTTCATGGAATCAAAGAATCCCAGAAGAGTTTGGGTTGGAAGGGACCTTAATCATCCAGCTCCACCCTCTGCCATGGGCAGGGACACCTTCCACTATCCCAGGTTGCYCCAAGTCCCRTCCAACCTGGCCTTTAAGTAGTTCCCACCCTTCCTGAAAGAAAGTTTGGAATAAGAAGCACAAAGACAAAGCTAATTCCATGGATAGAGGGGAATATTGTTCAAGGGAGATCACCCATAATTCAAGAATAAAAATCAYTTCTTGGCTCATCTGGTTTTTCTGCTAAAACTCTAAAACGAGGACCAGAGAAGCTGTGGCTGCCCTGTCCCTGGAAGTGTTCCAGGCCAGGTTGGACGGGGCTTGGAGCAACCTGGTCTAGTGGAAGGTGTCCTTGCCCATGGCAGGGGGTGGAACAGGATGAGCTTTAAGGTCCCTTCCAATCCAAACTATTCCGTGATTCCATGATATGAAAACTGAGCCATCAGGAGGTGCTGACAAGGACAGGCAATGCCACACTAACAGGAAATTTCATAAATCCTACACTAATGAACCACAAGTTGCATCTTAAGTGAATGAGGCTAAAGGTTTTCAAACAAATGTGCCCCCTTCTATAATTTTGCCAATCTTCAGGAACACTGGACAGCCAGGAAATGCCAGCCTGAAGGAGCCTGCTGTCATTCTGAATTATCCAGTCACTCAAGGGCTCAATCAGCCAAAGTCTTCATCTCCAAATCCTTCAGCCTTCTCCTCCTTTCCACCACATAAATCACCGAAGGCAYCTCTAGGAATTGCACGGACATTTCCCCACTGGGATCCTGCAATTGTCTGTCACAGAAGCAAAGCAAACAAGGACGAGCATCCAAATCCCAGGATATGTGGGAAGCATTGCCTTCTTCATGGCTGATACTCTGTAATCCTTTCCTGCAGGACTGGATTTGCCTTAGCACTGCTCTGACCTGGGTCTCAGATTTAACACTTTGCCTCCTACCAGGAGAGGACTCAGCTACGAATCCACTCATTGCTTCTGCATGAATAAAGCACATGGATTCAGGGAGCAGCAATCTATCTGGGCTGACCATGACTCAAAGAATATTGATCTCTATATTTAAGATCACAGGACACACAACTGGAAGGGATCTGTTTTCAAGGACTGTAAAGACAGAGCTGAGACAAGGCCAAAGAATCTCTGTCAGCAAGTGTCATTCACACCAGAACACGCTGAATTCATGGCACAAAGAGCAGGCTGGGATTTAGGAATCCACTCCTACTCTGGATTCAACATCTACTTTGTAAGTTTTAAGAGCTCCTAAAATCTGTCTCAAGAGACAACCCCAGCCACACTCACCTCTGCTCCCTCTGCAGAGCTTCCGCGTGCTCCCTGTTCTCCTGCCGCCACATCTGCAGCTCATTCCTCATGGCATCCATGTCCTCCTGGATGTAATCCACGATCCTGCCCAGCATGAAGGCATTCTGGCACACAGTCTGAACRGAGACCTGGAACTTCTGGATTTCTTTGGCTACCAGGTCTCTCTCCCTCTTCCTGGATGCTTCCGAAACAATTGGSTTCTCCTAAAGGAAGGGATGAATAGGGAAAGCGTCAGAATTAGAGGACACAGTTGCTGCACACTGAATGAAGAATGTTTGGAGACTGCAAACTTGGAAGTAGCTGGAGAAGTGTTTATGACAGTCTCAAATAGAAGAGAAGAATCATGGAATCACAGAATGGTTTGGATTAGGAGGGACCTTAAAGCCCATCTCGTTTCATCCCCTGCCATGGGCAGGGACACCTTCCACTAGACCAGGTTGCTCCAAGCCCCATCCAACCTGGCCTGGAACACTTCCAGGGATGGGGCAGCCACAACTTTCTGGGCAAGCTTTGAAAGTAGCAGCAAGTTTTGCTGCTATGTAGGAGCTCCAGGGCACAGCCTCCTCCAAGTTCTCTTTACCATTCCCCTTCAAGATGCTTCTCTCCCTCCATTGTCCATATCTGGATTTCCAGCTCCTAATGCTGGTCAGCACTTCAGAGCTAAAACAGCCTGTGGTTATTCCCTGCCTTGTACTCCTGTTCATGGCTGTAAAATCCTACAGGCTGCAGGTGTGGCCTCAATAAACTCCACTACTCCGAAGGAATTTGGGCTTGTGCTACTTCCCTCATGTGCAGCCAGCAGAGTCTCTGTGGTGCAGCTCCTGCAAGTTAAACACAGAGAGGATTTGCTCCAGTGGCAAAGCCAGGGAGAGCAAAAGGATGCTGTAAAAAGAGCAAAGTGATGCCACACTGCTAATACACTGTAATAATCTTATTCCAGCAAAGCCATTAAGGAAAAGCCCACTGGGTTTTTTCTCCCCCACGAAGAAAAAACAACCTTGTTTTTCTTTCTTTCCAACACTCCTACAGGTCAAATTCCCAAAGCCAGACACACAGAGCTTGAACTACAGTTTRTTTAAAGTCATTTTGGTCATTTAATACACGCCAGAAAACCAGAAAGGCCTTTCTCTACCACCCCAACCACAGGGTGAGGCAATTCCTCAGCACAATCCCTGGCTGCGTGTAAACACGGAGGTGGCAGCGCGCTCCTCCCTCGCRCTGGGACAGGGAATCCATCCCGCTGTCCCCTCCTGCCCTCCTCCCAACTGGCCTGGCTTCCTGTGCGAGCCGGGGGCTGTTTGCTCAGCTGGCTTTTTGGAGGCAGCAGGGCCTCCTGCCAAACACATTTCAGCAGCCCTTGGCTCGCTGGAGGACCCAGAGACAYGGAGAGATGTGTTTTAGGAAAACACTTCGCTAAAGATTCGAAGGCCGAGCCCGACTTAGGGCTGCTCGTGCCTCGCCACACACGCGGCGCAGGAAAACGGGGGGATTTGTGAGTTTACCGGGAGTTTATGTTCCAGTGGTTTAATTAGGAACTGGGCTGAGGTGACAAACGCTGCTGAACCCGTGCCCTTCGCTTCCGAAGTCACTTCAGGAGCGCTGGCTGAGCTGTTAAAAACAACACTGCCCTGAATTCCCTCCCGTCCAGCCCGTACCTCCCTCGCAGCAGCAGGTGTTTCATTACACYGCGGCACACAAACCGCGGGATTCAGATGTTCTCTGGAGCCATCCACGCGTTTGCTATCCTTCAGGATGAAAAAGCTGCCTTCTCACAGAGTTTCAAACCCCTTCTCTCTCTATCCTGACTGTTTTCCTACTCCTTTCTACATGTTGTGCTCCACCAAAGCYATAGGGAAGGCTTGATCCACAGCACTGGACTTTCCATGTGTAACTGGGAAGTGAACTATAAAGACAACCACCTCCAGTTCATCACCACAGTTGTACCAGATCCAACAGCTTCCCAGGAAGACGTCCCATTGCCTTGTTTTTCCTCTCCTAAGTGCTCCAAGCCCTCACCACTCTCCTCCCCGCCATCCATTATCCAAAGTCTCAGCCAAGAAATAAGGAACTTATTTCACGTACGACTCTCTCAGGAGGGAGAAGACTCAGCCARTCCATTATCTGAGGGTTGGTGTGTGCAAACTTGAAGAATGCTTCATTTCTATTTTCCAAATGCCCAGTTTTGGAATGTTTCCCAAGGCATTCTGCTGGAAAAGCTGGCAGCCCATGGCTTGGACAAGTGCACTCTTCATGTGACAAAAACTGGCTGATGGCCTTGGAGATCTTTTCCAACCAAAATGATTGTATTTCTCATTGTTGTAATGCTGGCATGACCTCATACCTAGACAGACCAAGTAGCCACACTTCCCTCCACCAGGAAGCAGAGGATAAAATGAAAAATAAAAAAARGTGAAAATCCCACAATTCAGTAAAGAAGCAAGCCAGAATTGTATATTTTAGATAYAGAATATTTCTATATATAGATGTATAAATATATAGATCTATAAACACAGATCCAGCTAACAATTTGAAATATTTCAAGCTAAGATACACAGCTGCTTGAAAAGCTCAAGCAGAAATAAAAGACCTTGGAATATTTTTTATGGATCAGCCCTTAAAGTGTATTAGTAAATATTGAAAATTAATTCTAGTGTCCATGTCATTCCAGCATGTTCCTTGTGTAGTTGAATACTTCAAAAGTGAGATTAAAAGGAGAAAATATTATCCCATCCAAGGCCAGTTACAGATTTACAGTAGCATTAGGGCTGGAAAAGACCTTCAGGATTATCGAGGCCAACTGTCATTTCAAGGACAGAAACACAACACCACTAAAAATCTATTAAATACTGTTTGGAATAAAAATCTAGTAAATACTATACAGACAAATGCATCAACAGGCTTGTTTAAAAATAAAAACAAAACCAAAAATTTAAAAAGTGTCTTTGAAACACTTATTGTATGATCTTGAAGTAGTGTAAGGACTCCCAAGTTTCAAGAAAAATCCAAGAAAAATTTCCTTCCAAGAAAAGCTTCCCAACCTAGAGGCACAGGACCTCAACTGGCACATTGTGCCCCTCATCCCAMAAGTTAGAAAATCACCATCTTTTCTTTCATCATTTCATTAACATTCGTGCTACCAAGACCCCAGAATCCCAGAGTGGTTTGGTGGGAAGGGACCTTAAAGACCATCCAGTTCCAGCCACTGCCATGGGCAGGGACACCTTCCACTATCCCAGATTGCTCCAAGCCCCATCCAAGCTGGCCTTGAACATTCCAGGGATGGGGCGGGCACGATTACACGGCCTGCAGCTCAGAGCTCAGAATTATCACCATGACACACTCAAGCTTTGCCAACAATTATTGATTTTAAATAATTAAAAGGGGGAGAAATCCATCAGTGCCTGTTGCCAGCTCCACAGTCCCAGTTATGGGTTAAAACCTCCGAAATCCCTGGRGATTACGGCAGATGGTTTCTTACACCCGGCAACGTGGGCGGTACGAGCCCTGAATGCCACCTTTGCTCACTCTGCACAAACACGTAACAGGAGATTTTCAGTTTGGAGAAAAATGCCAGAATCCGAATTGTTCCAGGCTTTTTCATTAGGCCCTGCACCTCAACGGACTCTCCTTTCACAACAGCCCCAGAATCAATAAATTATCCCCATATAAAAGGCTGGATCACTTCTGTAGGCCCAACACGTTCCCCTTYCTTCGTGTTTTTCATAAGGCACCAAGATAAACGTTTATTTTGGATCCCTGGAAAAAAGGCTGCTTTTCCCATTACCTCAATGTGAGCAGAACACGATGTGGACTCGGGTGCAGGGACCTGAGAAATCTGAAAGCGGGAATTTTCTTTTTTAATCAATAAGGGGGAAATTATCGACAAGGCTCCAGAAACCACCAGAATTTCGATAAACAGCATTTGCTTACTTTTATATAGCTTCTCCTCTTTTTAATTAACAGTTTTTTAAATATGAATCAAATTAGTACAAACATCCATCAGGCATTTTAATAGTTTCTACAGCCCCTTTGAACTATATTATTATGTCCCACTAGGAAAACAGACCCAAGTAATCACAGTTTTATTGAGCTCCACCGTTTCCCCCCACCTCTTTCTACAGGACAGGGCAGAAACTTCATTTTGGACAAGTAACTGTGAYACATTCAATGCAAAACCAACAAGGTGGGGCTTTTTTTTTATTGTAGAAAATGTATTTTTTGATCATAAAGGGTGTTTTCTTTTCCTGGTTTTTACAGAGTCTGCGTTTTAAGTAGATTGTAACTATCCACTAGGGATCCCCATAAGAAACTCTTTCACAGAACCAAGGGGGAAACAGTAAATGTTAAACCATTTCAAATGAACAGGATGCTTTTTCTGCTGATGCCAGGTATRGGGTTCAGGCACAGGCCAAGGAGTCGGAGACACAATGTTCTTTACCACTGGATTTACCAGAGTCAGTCTGACCTGCTCCCCAGCTGGAAGGCACCTCAAGGAAATAAAAGAATGGCTCTTTTAAGAGAGCTTTTAAAATCTTCTTTCTTTTTTTTTTGGAGGGTGGTGGTTTTTCCTCCGGTTCATATTTGCWCCCTCTAAAAAGAGCTGGACTTTTCACCTGTACATGAACACCCAGCTCAGSCCACACACCCACTCTGCTTTCCTTCACATTCGGCCTGTCTTGGGAAGAAGTCAGTTCCCAAAATCTCCTGTATTTGGGGCAGTATTCAGTACACACAGCCAATTCACAGAATCATGGAATGGTCTGGCTTGGAAGGGACCTTAAAGTTCACCTAGTTCCATGGGCAGGGATACCTTCCATTATCCCAGGTTGCTCCAAGCCCTGTCCAACCTGGCCTGGAACATTTCCAGGGATGGGGCAGCCCCAGCTTCTCTGGGCAACGTGTGCTAGGGCCTCAGCACCCTCACAGGGAGGAATTTCTTCCCAACAGCCCATCTAACCCTGCCCTCTGGCAGTGGGAAGCTACTCCCCCTTGTCTCGCCACTCCAGGCCCCTGTCCCAAGTCCCTCTCCAGCTCTCCTGGAGCCCCTTTAGGCACTGGAAGGGGCACTAAGGTCTCCCTGGAGCCTTCTCTTCTCCAGGCTGAACACTCCTAGGTTTCCCAGCCTGGCTCCAGAGCAGAGGGGCTCCAGCCCTGTGAATCCATCCTGACTCTGACGAGACAGACAAGGAGACAACTCCAGCTGCAATTAGTGACAGCAGATCATATTAATTCACCCATGATGACACACTGCCAGTCCTGCCCAGCCTTCCCTTTCTGCTCACACCACTGAACCCTGTGTCCATAACCTCCTCCTCTTGAAAGAGCAGCCTTTCCTATTCAAAAAGGACTTGGAATAAACCTGTTCCTTGTGTTAAACMACTGCTGTCCCCCCAGGCTGTGCCCCAGCTCCTTGAAAGACGTGACAGGCCCTGTACTGTGTCCTTTACACACTGCACCCTCTCCCAGGGGTGGGAACCACAGCTGCCTCACCACTTTTATACATCCTTTGTGTTAACAGATCCATCTGCTGTCTCATTTGTATTTATACTGTACCCACAGGACGGGAATTCCATGGTTTTGGGCACAAAGGAGCCCTGACACCAGGATTATCCCAAGAGTGGCCAAAGCCCTGTTCCTGTGTTCACAGCTCGTAACACTTGCACTTGGGGACCACATCTTTTCCCTGAGAGTTGAGAGCAGTGTAACAAGGACACTCAAGCACACACTCAACTCCATTTAAGCTCCTGTGGTGCTTGGCTGCTGGGTAAAAAAATCTCATTTTTGAGGAATTGTGTGCTTGTACCAGAGACTTCCCACTGAATTAATGTCACATCATCATCAACAGAGATGTCACACACAGGTGAAAGCCCTGCCACAGGTAACTCCAATTTCCCTGTCAGCATTCCTTAGGACACACCAGGCTGGCAGGATGCTGTGGTGTGAATGATGAGCCTTTTCCGAATACCTAAATTATGGGATTTCTGACTCCAGCTGGTTAACACAGCACGTTAATTGCAGTGACTGGAGGGCACACTCAGAGTTGTGCAGCTGATGGATTAATATAAAAATCAATGACCTGCAGCACTTCAAACAAACAGAATCAGCAATGATTATATTTGTTCTAAGCTCTGAAGTGAATAATGTATCACATCGGTAATTAAAGTTAATATTACCCAGGTGCTGAGCTATTTAATATCACTTGTTCCTCACRGAACCCTCCAAGCTGCTGCTTTTCTGAAGCCCTTTTGGTAGTGCAAAGATGGGAATTCTGCTATCCCACTTGCTTCAGCTATTTAATAACCTGCCTACATTTTTCCACACATCAAATAAATGAAGTGGAATACAAAATGGAACATCTGTTTCTTTCTCTGGTTAACATTAGAGGCTTAGATTCTAAACAAATACATTTAGGAAGTTTTTTTAGGAATTTGTTAGGCTGAACACAGCTAATCAAGGCAGCAAAAATCTTGTGTATTTCCAGAATGACCTCTTTGTTTGACCTCAAAATTGTGTATATTATTTTAAGTTTCTGCACATGCAAAACCTAGATGATGAAAGTCCCAGTTTTCTTTCCTTCTCCCTTCTTTTTCTTTATTAAAACTCCTTAGAAAGCAAATGCATGTTTAGGAAATACAGCACAGAAAGAGTTTGGGAGGAACGCTTTTAACATAAATAAATGTTCCTCAGAAATCAGCAGCTGGAAGGTGTGAAACATCCCTGAGAGTGCACCAGTGTTACATTTGGATTAAATATTAATCCACCAACTTCACCTCATTTCTGGTTGATTAATCCCCAGTAAATCAGGTAGATCCATTGATCATTTTTTTGCTGAATACTGGACTTAATGAAGTATTAGCCAAAAGTTCCAGCACTCAGCCTACTATTTTTATTCCCTTCATTTTCCCAGCTGGCAGAAGATCAAGGCTTTAAAGACTAATGAATMTAAGYGGGAAAATATTTCATTTCTTTTGTATGTATTGAATAGTTTAACAAAACGAGGGAAGACGAACATTCTACTGACAGATCCAGGGAACAACCATCGTTTCGGCAGATGTAATTTCCCAAAGCAAGTTTGCTTTCATATGTTCCCTGGATTTTTGGATACCTTACTCCAAAAATACAGCAGTACCATTACATTTTACCCTGTGATGCATAACACGGTTTGGAATACAGTTGCATCCTGATGCAGAAGATATTTCTCCTGGAGAGTCTGACGGAAAACAAATTAAACAGAAGAGCTGACAGTCTGGGGAGAAACGGTCAAATCCCAGACTGCTGCTGCTTCCCAGCAGAGCCAGCCCTGGCACCAAACCCAGGCCAAGCGAACGCGGAGCTCAGCGCCCGTCCTCGCCGTCCCACCAACACAGCAGGACGTGCTCCCRCATTCCTGCCGGGACCACTTGGCAGGAATAAAGCACTTGAATCTCCTTCTTTTTAATCACTTTTGCTGCCTGTCTCCAAAGAGATTCCACAGAGCAGGAACTATTCCTCCCAAAGCCGCTGGACTGCAGCCTCGCACTGAAAAATCTTGGTCTATTTTCCTTGCGATCGATGGTGGACATCCCTCATGGATGAGACATTCCCATGACAACTGGGTGACACGAGCATGTCACACCTCCACCTGCCACCCTCTGGTCCCCAGAAACATTCCCAGAGGAAATACCATGTTGGAAATGTATTTTTTTTACTTTTACTGTCACAGCGTCTCCATCCTCTAAAATCAATTCCCAGGATTCAGTCCTGTCTCCAGTTTTCTGAACTGTCAAGTGCCTGTCACTAACTCCAAGCATTTTTCATCATCTTTTCCGTTCAACTCTGCTGTCAGGAAAACTACACTTCTCCCTGGATCACAGTGACTTCAGGAAAACTACACTTCTGTCTGGATCACAAGGATTTCAGGAAAACTACACTTCTCTCTGGATCTCAACGACTTCAACAACATAATTTGAAAAGCAGTAGCAGCAAAGGAACCTCCTGCAGTAGCAGCCAGCTGCTTGGATAGGCAATCCCATGGTATTCCAGGACCTCAGGCAAGTTTCCACGTGATGGACTAGGAAGTCAGCAGGTTTTTTTCCAGAATTAGTTGTCTATTCTCGGCACTGCTAACACAGATCAGGGCTACAAAAGTGCAACAAAAGACCAACAAGGAYTGAATGAATGTTTTAGAGGCTGAAAACCAGCAATGGAACTCAATGGTTATTGTGGAAGGTCACAATTGGCCATTTAAAAMCATTTAAGGGGTTAAAAATGGACCGTTTTAGTTTGTTGCTCTTAGTCAGAAAAAAAACCCAACCAGAAAATTTAGCACAGACACCAGAGGAAGCTTCCTGAGCTTGAAATCCATGTGATTTTGTAAATCCTGCCCCCCCATTATCCCATTCCATGCCCAGTGCTTGACAGGACACGCCATGAAACAGCACAGCCCACAGTGAGGTACTGGTGAGAGACAGCAGTAGTGAATTACTAATGCTCTTCCCAAACTTACTCTGGGAACTGGTGATCCAACAGCACCATCTAGTTATAAACCCAGGAACAGGGACAGCTCTGTGGCTTGTTCTCAAGTGCCAGCTCAGGAATGAGCTTTAGAGCTACTACATAAACACAGCAGAGTCAAATTGAACTCTTCTTTTTCTCCAAACCATTATCCAAAGGCAGAATTTCTCCAAGCAGGCACATCTTCCCATTGGATAAACTCATGCCAAGCAGCCAGCAGTGTTTCACTGATCACAGAGACCACACGAAGCACATTTGTAATAAATGGATGTAATTCAGCAAGTTGGAGAAAGCTACAACTACTCAGACTATGAGCAGGAATCTAAAGGTGTTTTCCTGTTTTTAGAAGGATTTGGTTTCTTCTTTTATAGAATCATCCCAGAATGGTGTGGGTTGGAAGGGGCCTTAAAGCTCATCTCATTTCACCTGGACACCTTCCACTAGCCCAGGTTGCTCCAAGCTCCATCCAGCCTGGCCTGAAACACTTCCAGGGATGGGGCAGCCACAGCTTCTCTGGGCAACCTGTGCCAGGGCCTCACCACACCCACAGGGAGGAATTTCTTCCCAATATCCCATCTACCCCTACCTGGGTTCATTAACTATAGCCCTTGCAATTAAAGGAGTTTTCTTCCAGGCAAGCAGACCTGGATCTCAGCCAATCCCAAACTCCAGAAAGGAAGATACTCCCCCAAGAGTCAGACCTGCCATCCCAACATTCTCAGCTTGCTGGGAAAGAAAGGAAAGCCAAAAGAGGCAGGCAAGTGGTCAAGGCTTCAAGAGTCACCACTGATTTCCAAGAGCTCTGTGAAAWGACATTTAAATATGGGGGGTCCAACATACTGCTTCTGGTTTGTGATCACTGCTAGATCCCTTCCRGACACTTTATAAAACAACAAAAACCCAATAAAAACCAAGCAAAACCAAAACCTACCTTCCCTTTCTCAACTGTGGAAAAAATGACATAAGCAAAACAAGACATGACAGAGAAAAGCTTGATCATAAATGGAAAAAAACACATTTAAAGCAAAGAAAAAGGTCACAATTGCAACATTTAATCTCACAGTTCTTTGACATTGCCACGTTACCCTGTTTGTTGTCTGTAATGATTTCTGTGATGCCTCAAAATCCTTCTTTGTTTCTAGGATTCTTTTCACCAGTGCACCTGTTGAAAAATCAGGATCTTTCTCAGCACTGGTTGGCACTAAACAGCTGTTTTAAACATTCAGTCTTAGTTTTCTTAAGGCAGACAATTTTTAGAGCAACATGAACAGCACTTTATTATGTATTTTAAATACTGAGACACAATTGTTATTTGACCTTTTTTCTCCTAAGCTTTTCTAGAACTTGCCTTGAAAGGCAATCCAACCTCAGAGCTGACAAGCTGTACCTGACACTTGAAGAAACATTAATTTATGAGCTTTATGCAGAATTTTAAATACTGCTGACGTTGAAGATGCATAGAAAATCTGTCCTTAACACAGTTGTAAATCCAGCTGCACAGGAAAACAAGCCTAGATAAACAACTTGTTTTTCCTGCAAACGTTGCAAACCCCTTCCCTCAGGAGGTATTTTACTGCTTTGTTCAGCATTTTAAGTGTTCAGCATTTGGTTCAAACCCAGGGGTTGATTCTAGATATATATAAATATATATAAAAGCAAACATACCATGCTTTTGATCCTCAACCAGCTCCACTTCTGGCTCCTACACGTGCAGGAAGAGAGCTTTAGTTGCAAAAAGGTGGCATTGCTGTAATATGGAACTATTCAAAAATATTCAGCTAGAGCATGCTTCAACAAGTCACTTAATSATGGAATGGTTTGGGTGGGATGGGACCTTAAAGATCACCCCATTCCACCCGCTGCCATGGGCAGGGCCACCTTCCACYAKCCCAGGTTGCTCCAAGCCCCATCCAACCTGGCCTTCGAYACTTCGAGGGATGAGGCAGCCACAGCTTCYCTGGACCACCKGTGCCAGGGCTTCACCACCCTCACAGGGAAGAATTTCTTCCAATATCCAACCCAACCCGACCCTCTGGCAGTGKGAAGCCATTCCYCCTTGCCCTGTCCCTCCAGGCCCTTTTCCCAAGTCCCTCTCCAGCTCTCCTGGAGCCCCTTTAGGCACTGGAAGGCACTCTAAGGTCTCCCTGGAGCCTTCTCTTCTCCAGGCTGGACATTCCAAACAAAATATGGAAAAAGGTCCAATAGCTTGCAATAGGAACAGACCTTTGGCATCTCTGGCAGTGGCACTGCTGCCTCCACCACAAACTGCTCATCCTCATCATCAGAAATTGGCTGGTCCGTGATCACACTYGGGGTGATTTTAGCGCTGCCGCTCCTGTAAGGGAAACACGGAAAAGGGAATTAATGGAAATATTAAGATCTATCCAAACTCAACTAAAAGCCTTCAAAAGACCATAGAATCACAGAATCACTGAGGTTGGAAAAGCTCTCCAAGTCCAACCTGTGACCAATCTCCAACTTGTCACCCAGCCCAGAGCACTAAGTGCCACGTCCAGGCATTCCTTGGACACCTGCGGGATGGSGACTCCACACGTCCCCACCATGAGCACTGAGGTGACCACCCTCAGGCTGGTGAGGCCCAGAGGAGCTGAGAAGAGTGTGGTACCAGAAACACCTGCTCTGCTTCTCCCACATTCCTCACCTTTCTGGAATTAAGAGCTCTGTGCTTTCCTGACGTTTTACTCGGGGAGGTGCCGGCCTTGCACTGCCAGGTCGGGGAATCCGTCTGGAATACCAATGGAGATGGGGGRGAAAAATGATTTTCGCAAGTGACACAAGAACACAAGCCTTTGCTGAGCAACAAACCAAATTAAGTTAAGAGTTTAAAAGGCAAGTTCATCTTATCCCTAACACAATCCTTATGGAATGCACAGAGGTAATGCAATGTTCTTCTCAAATGTCCCTCATTTTAATAACTTTATATGGGAGCACTTTATGGATGAAGAACAGAATAAAGGACACAAACACACCTTCGGGCAGGCTGAGGTGGAAGATCAGCAGGTACTTCCCCATTTTCAGACACTGCAGGCTTTTCAGGAGCCACATTCTGCACTTCTGTTAAACAAAACAACATAAAATTGGGGTTTAGCTGGCAAGGAAAACCTGATTTTTTTTACGACAGTATTTTGGACTCTTAGCACTGCACTGAAAAAAACAGTTAAATTTCTTTATAAGTTTCTTAATATTGTGAAATTCCCTCATCTGTGAAAATGACATCATCTCACTCAACTCTTTTGTTTCCCTTAACCTCTTATTTTCCCCTACTGGGATTCTCAGTTGAGGCTGTGGCTGCTCCATCCCTGGAAGTGTTCAAGACCACGTTGGATGGGGCTTGGAGCAACCTTGGGATAGTAGAAGGYGTCCCTGCCCATGGCACGGGGTTGGAAGTGGATGAGCTTTAAGGTCCCTTTCCCTGTGGAAAAGTTTTAACACAAACAGAAGCACAAATGCAACAAAGTAGAAGGAGAAAGGAAACAAAGTCACATTGACATTCAGAAAATTGAAAACTTATATTGTTTTCATCTGGCTCTTGCAAAAAAAATATATCGCAAGAAGTTCCCAGCAGGTATTTATTTTCAAGTTAGAACCCATAAAGTGCTCACAAACTATTACTTCTCTCTTTTTCTGCATAGCCCAAAGCAAAAAGCACTTTCATAGATGGCTTTTTGGTATTAAATAGAAACTCCTTGGACAAAGTCTACTCAAAGCAYCTAAACTCAACCCAATTATGTTTTGTTACCGTTTAAAAATGCTATAATACATCACATAAASGGAAAAAAACATTGGAGAAGGGCTTGATTTATTAAAAACCACTTTTTTCTATTATAGGTTTTAAACTATATTTGATGCTGGTCTTTTGTCAGTGTAGTGTTACTGAGTCACTAGCAAATTAATCTGGAAATAACAAACACCTTGATTTTTCAGAAAAGTTCTATTTAGTCTGTAATCTGACCAAGYTGGGCATGAAGAACACAACAGGAACTACATCCAGAGCTTGGGAACTGCTCCCCGGGCCAAAAAAATAGGGATACATTCAGAGCCTTGATGCTCTGCAACAGAATATGACTGAACCAGACAGAAATAATACTCTGAAAGATCCAGGAAAATAAGTTTATTTCAGCTAATAAATGATGTTTTTATAATCCTAGGATTGTGGAATGGCTTGGGTTGGAAGGGACTGACCAAAAGGTCCTGAACCTAAAAAATGAGGGGTTTACAGTGCCTTAGTGAATAAAGCTGAAAATAAAGATCAGTCAATAAAACGAAGGTTGGACTTGATGATTTTGGAGGTCTTTTCCAACCTTCATTATTCTTCTGGTTCTGAATATTTGGTTCTTATACCACCAGAGGATCCAATCCAAATCAATAATGAACCTGGGGGTATTCCTCTTACATCCGTTCCCATTATAACAGAAAGTTACATTTATTCCATCACAGCTACATTCCAACAGACAAGACAGCTCCAAGGGATGAAAGGGAATTAGCATGGAAGTTCTCCCAGCTGGGGAAGGTCACACAAATGTCTTGGCCATCCATCTATATTTCATTAGAGTGACACAGCCACGAGGCCCTGGAGGCCACAGGTGGGCTGGGAAAACCTCCCACGTCCATGGTATGCATTCTCCCAACCACGTCAAGCATCTGGATCTGGAGAGAACAAAAATGCAGCTTTTTGCTTCAATCTCAGCTCTTCCTCCTACATTTTGCTTCCATGGCTCCRTGTATATTGTAGCTGGATACAAATACATGTCTTGGGAGCTATATACAACTTGGGGAGAAAAATGGAGAAGTAAGAATGCAGAGATGGAATTTGCCTCTGGAATCCTGTAAAATGCAAACACTGAGACTCCCAAATAGTTGTACAAAAAGGTTGTACGTGCAAAGATTCACTTCTTACAGAGAACAAGTCACCAAGGGATTCAGGTGCAGCATTTTCCTTGAGACACTGTCTCTCGGAAAACAAAAGAATAGGAAAAAGAAAATAAAAGTCATTGCTTTATCAGGGAATGTACATTTTTCAAAGCAGAATATTAATCAGATGGGACTAAAACACAAGGCAGCAGTTGGATTAAGTGTAAATCACCCTCCTTAAATCATTTAGCTGCATGGATTTGACGCCAAAACACTCCAGTTGGACTTTCCATGGCAGTCAAATTTTAACTTTCCCTACCTTTCTGTTTTTCTGCAAGTCCTGCTTCACTTTTCTCTTGCAGTGCAGCAGCACCCTCCTCTGAAATCCCATCTGCCACACTCCTCGTGTCCACAGGTCCTGTAACAAAAGAGTTTATAGCCAAATGAAACCAAAGAGCCAATAAAAATTCAAAATAAAAAGCCATGCTAAATACCTGTTAGGATGTCTTTAAGGGCTTCTCTAGTTTAATAAACCCTCTTCAGTGTAAATAAATCACATTTAAGGTGCACRAAGACTTTTTAAATGAGTGCTGACTGAAGTCTTGAAAGCTGAAATATTCAGTATAAATCTCTAATTTATCTGCCTGTGAAGAGCCATTCCCTCCTGTTGCACATTTATTTAGTTCCAATTAATATTAGATAAAATAGCAAGTTCTGATCATCATCACCAGTGTGCAACATGCATCAGCACAGCTCCAAAAAGTTTTCCTACCCTCTGGATTATTCATCTATGGCAGCCCCACTGTGTCAGAACAAAAAGAGGGGTTATGCCCCCAAATCTTTCTGGCTCTGGTAAACTGAAATTTGAGGGCACTGCCTTGCTGCATCAGGAAAAGAGGAGTATTTTAAAATATCCACCTTAAAGCCAMAACACAGGGGAAGTCATCCACTGTATTTCATTTATCAGGAAAACTGGATTCTGGTTTTAAAGGGACAATCCCATAAATGGGGTGTGTCTGGTCACTGCAGTTTAGTGCCAGTTCAGGCTATAAAACAAATATTCAAATCTTGGGAAATAAAAGAAGTTATAGGATCAGCTAAGGATCACCAAGCAGTAAAATAAGACTACTTTTAATGGAATCCAGACAGTGTTTTTCAGCTGCCAAATAATTAAAATTTCACAGCACATGAGATGTGACATAAAAATTTCAATTTTCTAGCACCAACTCGAATTAAGCTCCTAAGTTAACACACATTCAGCTCCAAAGTGCTAGGTCTTTTCCAATGTATTTAAGGTGCCCAAACAGGGCTATTCATTGTCCTGAAAACAGGACTGATGTAACTTCAGTATTTTGCCACAGACACATGGAAATCTAAAACAGAAATCCAAAAAAAAAGAGTGCTTGGGAAGACAGCAACACATGACCTCTTTACATAGATTAATAATAGTGACACTGGCAAATTAAGTGTATGAAGATCCTCACTAGTCTAAACAGCACCATTTTTAACCATGATTGGCTATTTTTTAACAGGTGTAAATTCACAGGTGTCACTGCATCTTCTGAACAGAGACATTAAAGTGATTTATGTACAGTGACTTCGTCTTTAAAATTGAAATATCAGGGGCACGAACCACTGAAATAAAATTAGGATCAATCAGAGCACTGAAGTAAGARTAGGGGAAAAAAGCACTTAAATACAGACAGAAATTGCAGCTACACTGCTGGTGTCTGAGCTCTGGGTACCAGCCAGTTTTAT
Organism: Amblyornis subalaris; assembly: GCA_018881555.1. Lineage (NCBI taxonomy): Eukaryota > Metazoa > Chordata > Aves > Passeriformes > Ptilonorhynchidae > Amblyornis > Amblyornis subalaris. Next base: position 58,805 of record JACAXG010000488.1, read on the forward strand.
TCCTTATCTCTCAGTTTTTCTAGGCTCTTCCTCTTGGTCTCCTATACAAAGAGATGGCAATCCTAAGTTTAGATTCCTCTCTTCCTGATGTGTAATATTAAGTATGTGGGATATTCTGAAAATAATCTAGTTTCCAGAGTAAATACAATATTTAATAGGTTTAATTACAAAAGCTGGTGACATAATTGCAAGGAAGCACCTTCACAAATAAATAATTTAATTATTTGAAAAGCCTGGCCCGACTGTCTATTAAACCCAATTAAAACCATTTCAAGACTAAAACCTTCACTTTGCTCTGCTGTAAACATTTAACAAATGTTAAATGTCAGAAATAGTTGCAGACAAGTCAAAAAGCTCATTCAGGGAGTAATTACACAGTAATTACCAAGAGCAGGCTGAATTTATATCTGCAACTGTGCATGGGGATCGTGARCAAACTGAACTGAATCTCACTTCCTATGTCCCAAATCCATGCAGGAAAATTGCCTCTTGGATTCATAAATGCAGGCTGGGAGTATAAACCAAACCCTGACAATAATAAACACGGATATTTAAGTATTTATGCTATTCCTATTCAATAACCCTCCAGCATATTTGATAGAAATAACAATATCCTCCCTGTGGTTACCTTCTCCTGCGGGTTTGGAGCGATGCCTCGATCCTTTTGCTGAAGGCTGCCTTGATATCCTTGCAGGACTTTCATTCTGGGGAAAAAAAAAAAGAAAAGCCCAGAAATTTATATAACTGTAGATTTGAAAATTATRTAATTATATCTAAAATTTACTTACATGTGTTGCTTTTCTATCTGTAAGCATTATACCTAAAAAATATTCACTTAAGAACTGATCCACACATTTATGTCGAGCTTATTTTCCTCAAAGTCTGTGGATATTTTTTCCTGGATATATGCCAGCTATTTTCTTTCATATGAACTTATATGGTGTAAAAACAACATCCAAACGTGAACTAAGAGTATCCAGCCTCATGGAAGTTGCAGAGCACCTATGCTGGGCTTGGGATATGMTGGGTTACAAAAAGGAGGAAGATTCCTACCATCACCTCTGTGTTTCAGCTACATCAGACACACAGTTCCTCTTTAACCTGCTGGAAAATCTTTTAAATCTCATTCTCCAAAATGGCAGCAAGGATTTAAAAATTGTGTTACCAGGCTTGCATAGTCCATTACTCAAGTGGCAACTTCCCCAGATAAAGACCCTGGACAAACTAAGAAAGRGGTCCTGCCAGAAAGTCCAGCAAACAAGGATGAACTGAAGGTGCAGCTGGTATAGGAGGGAGGAGAAGAGTTCAAAAGTGGAAAAGATCAAACTGAAGAAAAGCCCAGGATGTGTCTGAGGACTCTGACCTTAGTTTGGAAGTGATTTGGAGAGGCCAGGAAATGAAAGCAGGCGAGCACAGGCAAGAATGCCACTTGGCTGGAATTTGGGAAAAAGATGTGCATGAGCAGCAGCTCTCATGACAGGAGATCCCAGCAGTCCCAGGGGATTTACTGCTCACTCTGCCTGAAGCACAGCCAGCGCCCGGAGGAATCCAGGGAAGGTGCAGGTGTAAAGGAGGATTCCTGCCAGCTCCACAAAACTCCTGGATATGGGAGCAGGGTGGGAAGGAGGYAGTCCATCCCCTTACATCCATCCTGGCCAGCACAAGGGGCAGATTCTGCTTCCATGTGGACCAGAGCACGGAGCCAGCAATGGGATCTGACCCCCACTGCACATACCAATAAACCAGTAGATTCCAACCAGCTTCCAACACGGATGGGGCTTGGAGCAACCTGGTCTAGTGGAAGGTGTCCCTGCCCATGGCAGGGGAGTGGAACTGCATGATCTTTGAGGTCCCTTCCAACCCAAACCATTTTGTGATTCTGTGATTCTAACAACTTCCCTGTCCTTTTCCCTAAATCCCTGATTTCTTCAGCAACATTCCTGCTAAAGGAAACRACCACCTCAGAACACAAAAGGTGAAATCCTGGTGATTTATAGAATACCACACTCTGTAGCTTCTGTGCTTTCTATCCCTRTAATCTTTGGATAAGATCCCTCTTATTCAAAACCATGAAATATGTTTAGCACCTCACAGGATTTCCTTCTTTACGTGCCTTTTTTGTTTGTAGCATGTGCGAATTAATAATCTATGCAAGATTTATTGTCAGCCCTGCTGATAATCCTTAAGGTTGGAAAAGACCTCCAAGATCATCAAATCCAGCCTTCAACGTCCATATTGACAACCTAAATGAGAATCACAAATTCTTCCATTTTTACACCACCAAAGAATGGTTTGAGCAGAAGGGAGCTTAMAGCTCATCCCCTTCCACCCCCTGCCCTGGGCAGGAACACCTTCCAGCAGAAGGAAGTGTTCCTCATCTTTTTGGAAAGAGGCACCATATAAGGAAAACCAGACAGAATTCCAAAGTACACAGCTGATGTTGAAATGGTTCATCTTAATCTTAATTCTTCATAATTACTTTCACAAGCCCAGCACTATGCAAGGAGCAAAAGGAAAGCTCCTACACCATCAGGACCACATCTGGCACATTCCAACCTCAGCAGCTCTTTGGGTGATGTCATTATTAGCACAGGTGGGGAGGGAGTTGGGAATAGGTGCTGAAGCTTCTGGAGGAGTGGATTTGGTCATTTATTTATGTCAGGTAGTGGCTACAAACACAGTTTTTGTGGAGCCACATGTGCACGCTGGCAGCAGGTGCAGGGTGAGAGCTGACATTTACTCACTATGGCAGCACACAAAAACAGAAATCCCACAATATTTATGATTTGGGGCTTTCCRAAGGGAGATAAAAGAGGTTATTCCCCTTCTTAGGGATTCATAGGCCCCAAGACTTTGAAAAGCAGCCACTGGAGCCATTAAAAGGGAAATCTTGCACTTCATCTCACACCATCCTGGAAAAAACACATTACAGTGGAATCCTTGATGGATGCGTGCACGCTTCCCAGCCTCGAGTAATTATGTTTCCATGTGGAGAGGATCCAGCAGCCTCCTGCAAACCATCCAGTCTGCTGCTTTGTCCTCATTATTAACCTTTAAACAAGCTGAATTTCACCTCAAGGCAGAAGAAAACAATGTTTTCTGCTGTTTCAGAGCTCATTATCTAAATCAGCCACTGTGATTTTCCCCCCTCTAATCCATCAGCTCTGCTGATACTTCACTAATAATAAATAAGAATTAAGTCTGTGAGCAGCAATTTAATTCAATCAACCCTTCACAGTACTTTTCKTCTATTTAAATCCACAGTGCTAAGAGGTATATTTGCATCTCTACAAAAAATAATGTGTGCAGATATAATTTTATATAAATAAAACCACATACAGGGAAAGATCTCTACCTGCTAAGGCCAATTGGAGTGCTGTGCTGATAAGACTTATTAGGAAAACATTAATCAATTATCTTTTCCTCACCTAAAGTCTCACAAGATGATGTTCTATTGGTGTTAAATTCTGCAAATTCAAACTTTCCAAACATAAAAATATTAGGAAAATCCCTCTTCTTAAAGCCTAAGTTTAAATTATGGGCTTCTGCTGTACTGACACCAAAAAGAGAGGGACATTCCCAGCTCCAGAACTATTTGAGCCATGTCCTGCAGATTTCCATGGAAGGATTCTCTCTGCTGTCCTTTTTTCCTTCCACAGTTTCATTATATAACCAAAATAAGTTCCAAGAGAAATGGAAGTTCATTAGAGAGGACTTAGAGGCTGATTCAAGTGACCAGTTCCAGAGCAATACTGTTTGTAGGGCAAAAATCATTCTGCAAGTGGCCAAAAGTGACAGGATATTACAGAAGGCTTYAGCCAAGAGTTTCAGCAGCCATGGGAAACATGGAAGAGACTTTTCCAAGGTGTTTGGCCTCGGGGGTAAATGATTTACCTGTCCTGCAGCCACTTTCAGCACCATATGCTCTATGACCTCCACCACCTTTTGTCCAGAGACAAAGTGATCTTCATTATTYAGAAGGTCCAAAAGGCCATTTTAAATATGATTTTAACCTGAGATGGACTGAGAGTGAACAGAGTACAACTGAACCCTGCTCCCAAACTGTGGGATGCAAGAGCCAGCCTTGAGGCAGTTTCTGATTGCCATGTGTTAGCCAAATGTCTCTTAATTCCCGCTTATCCTTGCTTTCTTCTAGATCCAAAAAATTATAGATACCCATGTGATGACTATTGCACACTGGGAGTTTCTTTAGCAACAGAAAAATACATTTAAATTAAAAAAAAAGTCGGCCTTAAGTAGATTTAAAAGCTGGCCTCTGATAATTAGCAGCAAGAAAAATTAAGGCTTGCATGGATAGAGAATCTTATTAAGACTCCTAAACTCACTGAAGCAAAGCCAGGAACTAAGCTTTAAGTGAAAGCTTTGCAGTACATGTAGAATATTAAAAAAAAATTCTAAATTGATCTGTTTTCTACAGTAAATGCAGAGAAAAGGTGAAAAAACAGTGGCTGACTTGCTAGGTACTTCTTGAGGGGCTGCCTCAAATTGTTCCACTTCTATTACAGTGAATATATATATATATTCTGTAACTACCTATAGAAAAAATAACTATAAAAAGCTAAAGAGATGATGAGGATTTATTAATTCTGCAGCAGAAACCACAAAATATGATTCAATATTCTTCATGTGCGCAGACAGAAGTTGTTTCCCTTCTTTTTAATACATTTGTTTCCCTGCCMCGTGACTTAAGTGGAGCCACAGTGGTTAAATCAGGGTAAATCCCCGGAAATAAAGGCTGTGAAACTCCTGTGAGGACCAGGAGATCAACCCTAGTCCATGAGATGCAATTTCCAATTATTTCCTGCTGGAATTTCCTCTAAATCACTTTGGGCAGCTATCTCAGCTCCAGAAATGCACTGGGCACATTTTCATTTCGTTTCTCCCTTCCACGGCTTTAAAATGATGACATTTGCCATGCACTGGTCTAAAGTTTGTGCTTTCATCACCCCAAAAATAAGCAGCCTCTGCTGTTACGCAAGCAGGCAGAGGCAAGAATGTCATCCAGACTTCAGGTAATAATTCCAAAGCCTTGGAATCCCTCCCAAAAGCACTTAAGACGGGAAATGAAACTTTACTGCCCCGCTGTAGTATTGTGGTGCCCAAGAGCACGACGAGAGTTTGGGATGAGGCTCAGAATTTCCATTAGAGACCCAATTTGCAGGAAGTTTAACTTGGCCATGAATATTTGCTGGAGGCTAAAAAAAACCTCTTTTATAAGCTATCCCTCCGAGTGCCAATAATTTAAAAAGTTTGGTTGGATTTCAGTCAAGGAAGAGCTATAAATGTGTCATCTCACGTGGAAGACACGATGATGTCAGTGGGCCCAGAGACTCCCAACAGAGACTCCTGCTAGACTTGGGATCCTGCCTGTTTTTTCCTTAGCCTGTGCTGCTTTAGGTTAATTTACTGAAGTCTCCCTCTTTAAACATTTAGCCATATGGCTCCATAATTCCCTAAATTGCCTCAGGTCATCAGGAAGCAGCAGATGGAGACACAACAGCATCACAAGCAACAGCTTCTGTTCAGAGGCACTCACTGAGTTGCTTTTCCAGCTGCAAAACGTGGACCCTGAGACAACAGAGGGTTTGGTTTTCTTTCCAAAACAGTAACTTCTATTAAAATACAAAAATAAATAAAAAACCCTACCAGCTTTCCATGAAAGATTCTGAGGAACAGAGAAAACCCATGGCATGGGGTTGGAAGAGATGAGCTTTAAGGTCCCTCCCAACCCAAACCAGTCTGTGATTCTATGACRTATCCAAAATATCAATACACAGAAATAAAATGTGGAAAATGAAATAGATTTTTTTTTTGGTCCAAGCTCAGAGAAATTTTTAATGAATAAACAAACAAAAGACCACAGAAGCATCTATTTTGTGTATTTTACAGCCCTAAAACTCGTCATCTACCTACCTTTCAATCCTGCATTGTTTTCAAGCAGACTCCCAAATCAAAATGCAACACACTGAATATTCCTACCTTCTCCACTACTAACCTCAGTATCTGGCTGGCACTTGCTGTCTTTAGTTGGCCTCTGCAATTTTCTAAGCATGGATTCTTCGGAATCTGTGGGCTGGAAAGGAATTAACTGATTTATATTCAAGCTCCCTCCTAACAGAAGCATTTTGATGCCCATCAATCCTGAATTGCTACCAGCACGCAGTAGAATAGAAAAGGAGAACAGGAAATATTTAGAGGAAGAGAAGAYAGAAGAACAACAAAATGAAAGGTAATGAAGAGATGGCTCTTAGGGCACTTTAGGACTTAGAATCCTTCAATCCCAGACTGGTTAGGGTTGGAAGGGACCTTAAAGACCATCTTGTTCCAGCTGAGGCTCACTTCACACTGAGAMGGCCTTCCAGTACCTGAGAGGAGCCAACAAGAAAGATGGAGAAGGGCTTCCCACTGCCAGAGGGCAGGGTTAGATGGGAYATTGGGAAGGAATTCTTCCCTGTGAGGGTRGTGAGGCCCTGGCACAGGTTGTCCAGARAAGCTGTGGCTGCCCCATCCCTGGAAGAGTCCAAGACMAGGCTGGATGGGGCTCTGAGGAATCTGGTCTAGKGGAAGGTGTCYCTGCCCMTGGCAGGGGCTTGGAATATGATTAAGGCCCCTTCCTGCTAAATGAGCAGGAATACAAACATGGAAGGTCACCGGAATGAACACAGTCCCAATYGTGGCATGGGGAAAGTTCTTCTTTGAAATAACATTTCAATTACCTTTTTCTCTGCTTTCTCCTTTCCATGTTCTCTTAAATGCTCTCCATCCTTTTCTCTGTCCCTTTGTCTGTCCCGATCTCTTCCTTTCTCTCTGTCTTTCTCTCCTTCTCTCTCCCTGGCCTTATCTTTGTCTCTTCCTTTCAGTCTGTCCTTTTCTCTTCCTCCTTCATGTCTTTTCTCTCTTTCYTGTCCTTTATCACGCCCGAGATCATCTCCTTGTTCTGTGTCTCCTTTTCCTTTGCTTTTTTCTGTTTCTCTTTCTTGCTTGTTTGTTCTGATTTTGCTTCTTTCCCTTTCCTGTTTTCCTCCTTCCTTCRAGGTATCTCTTTCAGGTTCTTTGTGCCTCTCTTCATTATTCTTCTGTTTATCCCTTTCCTTTTCTCTTTCTCTGCTCTCTTTCAAATCTCCTTTGGGTTTTCTGTCTCTGCTTGGGCTTCTGTCTTTAATTTCAGTGTCTCTCCTGCTCTAAAAAGAAAGCAAACACTAAAAATTAATTCCAATACATGGCAACTCTATCACACAGTGACTTTACAAACACAAAAAATGCAAGCTAAAAAAGCCTCAAACAAATAAATCACGGTACCCCTGTACCCCCCAAAATGCAAATGCTACCTCTTTATCTCTATGGCTTTTTTGTTCTTCTGGTTTGGGCTCTTTGCTTTCTTTATCTCGAGGTTTAGAGGATGGAGGTTTCCCTTTAGCATCRGCTCTTTCCCCTGCTAAGACCCTTTTAACAGCAGCATCACTGGACAGCTGCAAGGAACAGAAAAACACCATTGAAATGAGTAAATTCTTYTATTAAATAATTAATGTAGTAATTATTTTAAGAATGTAACAATTCAATGTAAGAACACAATAATTCTATGTAAGAATGCAATAATTCAATGTAAGAAGTGCCCCTGCAGTTGTTTTCAAGCAGTTATTAAATTTCTCAATTATTGTATTTCCATATTCAAAAAAAACACAGTGGAAAAATAACTTTCATTCCAGAATTAGGAGATTTGACTGAAATTTTGAAGGAGATAAAGTCAAAGGCGAGAGGATCTGGTCGTATAATTAATGTGTCTGTACCCCAAAATATTAAAGGTTCTGAAGCTTCACTTTGTGCTTCAAATCTATGAATKTTATTAAATGACAAATGAATAAAGTGAAAAATAGTGAACTTTAAAAGCATAAATATTGAGAATGAATTTGTGTGGGGACCTGGTTCAATCTGCTAAAGATCATGAACTCTCTACTTGCTGTTATTAAGTGCTGACCAAATATTTACATTGTGCAATTAATAACAGCAGATGAGTGGCAATTAAGGCACAGAATCACACAATCATTTTGGTTGGAAAACATCTCCAAGGCTATCGAGTCCAACCTGTGCTCARTCYCCATCTTKTCACCCAGCCCAGAGCACTGAGTGCCACATCCAGGCATTCCTTGGACACCGCCAGGGATGGGGACTTCACTCCAATGCCTGACACCTCTTTCCATGAAGAAATTCCTCCTAATATCCAACCTGAACCTCCCCTGGCACAGCTTGAGGCCATTTCCTCTCATCCTGTCCCTAGTTCCTCTCATCCTGTTCCTCGTTCCTGGGAGCAGAGCCTGATCCCACCCCAGCTGCCCCCTCCTGTCAGGGAGTTGTGRAGAGCCAGAAGGTCTCTCTTGAGCCTCCTTTTCTCCAGGCTGAGCCCCTTTCCCAGCTCTCTCAGCCACTCCTGGGGCTCCAGACCCTTCCCCAGCTCCATTCCCTTCCCTGGACACACTCCAGCCCCTCAATGTCCCTCTGGCCATGAGGGCCCAGGACTGGACACAGCCCTCGAGGTCCCTCAGCAGGGCCAGCACAGGCGACGGGCACTGCCCTGGGCCTGTGGCCACCCCATGGCAGGSACAGCCCAGGGGCCATTGGCATCTTGCCCACCTGGCTCATGTTCAGCTGCTGTCACCAGCACCTCCAGGTCCTTCCCAGTTTTCCAGCCACTCTTCCCTCAGCCTGGAGTGTTCCATGGGGTTGTTGTGACCCAAGGGCAGGACCTGGCACTTGGCCTTGTTGACCCTCAGCTCCTGGATCCTGTCCARATCCCTGTGCAAAGCCTTCCTGCCCTCCAGCAGATCAACATCCCACTAACCTSGTGTCTGCAACTTCCTAAGGGTGCCCTCGATCCCCTCATCCAGATCATCAATARAGATCAAATAAGGTCTGATAATTTATCMCTGTGTATATAAAAGATATACAGTGGTGTCCTACCTTATTTAAGCAACACTTCCCAATTGCCTGAAGGAATTCATTGGTTTTTTCAGGCTCATGTCCAGCCACAACTCGTGCTGGTTTCACTGACAGAGGCTCTCCCGTCACCATCACAACAGCATCGATGGCCTTCTGAAGGAAGTTGATTTTGGAATCCTTATCCTGGTAAAAGAGCAATTAAGAGATATTTTTAKCTCCACAATTACCAGATTTGGTAACTTTACAACAACTTGTCCTCAGTGCCCTTCAATAGAGATGATGTCTTCCAGTGATTATGTTAAAATCAGAAGTAAAAAATAAAGACCAAATAAACAAAGTAAAACCAAGTGAAATTTTATTGAAGGGTTTCTGGCCCAGAGAATGAGATCTTGGTGTGAAGTAGAATACTGAGTGGGGAAAAATCAGGGTTTTATTAATAAAATTTAATAAAAATCGAGGAATATTAGCCAGCCCTGCACTATTTACCAGCCTGTTAAAAAGGAAACCCATGTAAGGAAAATTTTGTCTGTGGTACGGGAGTTTAACAGAGCTGTTCCAGTGGCATCACAAGCTCCAGAGCCACTCTCCCAAAAACAACCAGGTTCTGCTGCAAGCACATGCACAGACAAGTAGAAGGAGTCTCCAGAGTCAGGGTAATTCCCATCTGTGCCTTTCCCAAATGGATTAAAACAAACAAGTGGCACATAGCTGTGATTTTTACTGTGTAGATTTAAAAAAAAGGTATTTCCTTAATTTCAAGTGGTAGAAACTGATATGTGTATAAATATAAAATAAATATAAATAAATATAAAACTTTGTGTGTATAAAAAATTATAAGATCAAGCCTGATATCCAATCTTTCCATTATAAGAGAACAAAGTTTTATTAGACTTAACAATATGCACCCCTCTGATAAACACACAGACAGTGAAATCCAATGCAGCTGGTATAGMAGGTGAATTTCCTTCAGAGAAGTCCCAACAATTAAGGAATCCTAATGATTTCAATCCTCCTTACAGCTCTCTCCTATTGATTACTCAGATAAAAATTACTCTCCTGATCTCCTACAACTCCAAGAGAAATCCCAGTAAGGAAGCAGCCTGTGAGAGCCAAGTCTTCCTCCTGCCCAGTGTTTTGGGAAGAGGAACTCAAGGTAGAGATATTTCACCCCACACTCCAGGATTTTGATCTCCTCTGCCTGAGCTTTGGAATACCCCATGGACTCATGGGCTGTGCAAGAAATTCTCAGACAGGCAGGAGCATGTAGATTCAACAAAGACCTACTCAGGAGATGCTGGGAAATCTGCTTTTTGGGTCAACAAGGACAGTACCAACAAAAAAAAAACCAAGCCACTTATAAATAACTTAATTTTAGTTATCCTGACAACGGTAAGAGCAGTCACAGAAACACACACACACACAAGAGTGATAATCAGTGCCTGAAACACGCAAGAACTRGCTGTAGGCATGAGAAGTTAGGCTCCCAGACCTCATTCTTCAGTTGCTACGTTAAACAAACACYAAGGGATCTGTGCTGCCTAACTGGCAACACACAAACACTGCCTTGTTTGCCAGCAATCAGCCACCAAAGCTCCCAAATCAAGTTGGGAGTTGAAGAACGTGGCATCAGCTCAGCCAAAAATCAAGGGAAAGCAGCAAACAGAGCATAAAGTCACCCCTGGACTTAAGAAAAGGACTTTTCAGTAATAATATTACCCTCCTCTTTCAGTAATTAACCAGTTTTATACAGCAATAAAGCTATTGTGGAATGGATATCATAGACAGGTGAGTGCTGGGACGTTAAACAAGGATATTTAATTTATATATTTATATACCATATATGTATATGTATTTGTACATACCACAAATTTATAAACAATAACTATAAGGGCATGGATTCTGTTGAGAGACCACAAGACTCTTCAAAACTTATCTGTGCACAAATGCAATCTATAGGTGTTGACCCCATGCATTACATAATATAACCCACAGGCAGTCACTTTCACAACTTCTTCACAAAAATAACAACAGGTCCTTGGTGAGAMGACCAGAAGAACTTTGTGGCAAGTTTCAAAGAATACTGAGAGCTAAATAAAGAAGGAAGTCTCATACTCACCTTTACATTATCTGACTTCAACTCGAAATCCGTGTAAAGTCCTTTCAGAAAACCTGTCACTCTGATTACCTAAAAAACAGGAGAAATGGTGTAAGTTACGAACATTTAAAGCCTTTGCTCAATACAGCTTGTGTGGCAGCAGGCAATCTGTTGGCCTTGTTGGGTGTGATACCTTGTTTAGAACTGTTTCTACAGCAGGTTCGGAGGTCTGACTGTGCTCTGGAACAAGGTTTAATCCTTGCTTACAGCTCAGGCCTCCCTTCCTGTTTAATTCCATATTTAACCTTGATGGTGCACAATTCAAACACCAGCACGGGCATTTTAAATTCATCTCTGCATTATTCCCTTCCTGACTTCTTTATATGTGACTATATGGAAAAGCAGCAGCTCAGTGAATGTAAAAATTAGTCCTATTTCTTTGGGGGTTCTTTTTGTAGAGGGAGGTGGAAAAAAAYGTACCAGCAGGTTTGATGGGACATCAAATGCACAGGAGACTGAGGGCAAGAGTCAGAACTCTCACCTGGTCTTAGAATCAGAATGGTTTGGGTTGGGAGGGACCTTAAAACTCATCTAGGCCCAACCCCAGGGACACCTTCCACTATVCCACGTTGTTCAAAGCCCCGTCCAACCTGGCTTTGGACACTGCCAGGGATGGGGCAGCCACAGCTTCTCTGGGCAACCTATGCCAGGGCCTCCCCACCCTCACCGGGAAGAATTCCTCCCCAGTATCCCACCTAACACCGCTCTCTGCCAGCGTGAACCCCTTTTCCCACCGCTACACGTGCCTGTCCCACCCTAAACACCCCAAATTCACTCAGCACCCCAAACGCCCCCTGATTTACCCAACACTCCGGGCATCCCCCCACAGCAGCGACCTGCGAGTGCCACCCAGCCCGGGCGGGTGACGGGGTGTCCCTGGCAGGCGGGGGAGCGCCGAGGGCGCCCCGGGCGTCACCTCCCTCACACCCTCACACCCACACACGCACCTCGGCGATGAGGTCGTGCAGGTACCGGAACGGCGGCTTGTTCAGCAGCGCGTCCGTGAGCGGCGGCTTGCGGATCACCTGCCCCAGGGTCTCCCGCGTCCGCCGCGACACCGCCTCGTTCATCGCGGCGGGGCCGGGGCGGGACCGGCACCGGCAGCGCGCCGGGATCGAACCGGGCTCSCCGCGGGACCGCCCCGGCCCCGGCCCCGGCCCGGCGCTCCCGGCGTGCCCCGCGCGGCGCGTGCGCACGGGCCGTTGCTAAGGGACAGCGCGGCCATAGCAACCGGCCCGGCCCGCGCCGCCCCGAGGGGGGAAAACATCCCCTGGGACCAGCCCCAAACCCGCTCCTCCCGCCCCTCAGCGGAACAGGCAGCGAGTGAACTGTGTTAGGGARAAATGCTGTGTCGCGGCGTGGTGAATCAGAGCGGGAAAAGTTGTTCTGTTTTTGCTTTATCAYTAAACTGTGACTGTGTAACCCAACATAATAAGACAGGGACCTCTGGGAGCAAATCCAGAGGAGATCACGGAGATGCTCCAAGGCTGGAGCCAGGCTGGGAGAGCTGGGGGTGCTCATCTGGAGAAGAGAAGGCTCCAGGGAGACCTGAGAGCCCCTTCCAGTGCCTGAAGGGGCTCCAGGAGAGCTGGAGAGGGACTTTGGACAGGGGCCTGGAGGGACAGGACAAGGGGGAATGGCTTCCCAGTGCCAGAGGGCAGGGTTAGGTGGGATATTGGGAACAAATTCCTCCCTGTGAGGGTGGTGAGGYCCTGGCACAGGTTTCCCAGAGAAGCTGTGGCTGCCCCATCCCTGGAAGTGTTCCAGGCCGGGTTGGATGGGGCTTGGAGCAACCTGGTCTAATGGAAGGTGTCCCTGCCCACAGCAGGGGTTGGGACTGGATCATCTTTAAGGTCCCTTCCCACTCAAACCATTCTGTGAAGAAAGAGTCAGATTTGGGAACAAAAAGAGAGGTTACAAAGCAAATCTAGCTGGTATTAGCGCAGGCAAGGAAATTTTTCYGGCAGAAGGGAAGCAGACACTTCCATGTCAAAGTAATTCCACCTGGGCTCCTGCGAGCGGGTGCTCCAGGGAAGTGAGTTTTATCTTCCCCCCTAGCCCACTGTTGATGAGGTTCCCAGACAGGCTCTGACTATAGGATCTGGTGATCCTGGGAAGAAGAAGAGGTGTTGACAGCTTCCACATCCGAGGGCATTGGAAGAAGTCTCAGAGGAAGCAAGAAGACTGGGAAGAAGCTGCTCTGGGGAAGAGGGATGTTTATGTTGGATTTGTGTGGTTTATCTGGATTTTTCCACTGACTCTCTACACAGCATCCGAGATGCCTGGGGAGGAATCTCARGGGGGAGTTTAAATTTGGCCTCTGCTGTGCTCATTTTCCTGCAGAGGCACCCTGAGGAAGCACAGCTCCATTTAACTGAACAACCAAAAGCTAGTAACACATAGGATCTCCATAAATCCCTGTGGCTCTAAAGGGAGGCACAGAAACCTGCTGGTTGGAGCACTTCACTGCCATCACAAGCAGGAATAGGCATTATCCCATTTGGATGCCAGTTGTGTTGGGTGTATTGGATACAACTCCAAGCACAGTAAGCAGCCTAGAAGGTACATGTTTACTCCAAGGACTGTTAATGGGAAGCCTTGTTTGATTTACTCTCACATAATATAAAATAATTTTGCAGTTAGGGGGTGTTTGCAGTACAATCAGATTTCTTTTATAATGAGAAATAGTTCCCTTTAGGATTAGGCACATAGTGGGATTGCTGGACCAGGAGCTGGACTTGCTGATCCTTGAGTCGCTTCCAACTCTGGATACTCTGTGATCCTGTGGAAGCAATGTAATAAACCATTCCTGGACTTCTAGTTTGGATCTATTCCCTCTGCCCTGCCCTAACTGAAAACTGGAATTTTCATTAGAGCTGGATCTCTACAAAGAGCAGTTTATACCCAGATTTTATGCCTGTGCCAGGGCTTCAACACCCTCAACTGAAATTTCAGTCAAAAGCTGTTGCTCAGACAAACTAACTAGTCAAAACCACTCAAAATCGGGACAGAAATTTTTCCAGGAGCTTTTCTAAGTCTGTGTCTCCAGGAATCTTCCCTGCTGTCCTCAGTGTCTCCAGTGCTTTCTCCACAATGATTGAAAACAMGAGACAAAGCAAAGCTGCTCCTGCACACGGAGCTCTGAGCCAGGACCAGGACAGGAGCCTCAGGAAGAGATAACAACCACAAGGAAGCTGGGGAAACCTCACACAGAGATGGGAATGTTGGTTTAGGAAGAGATTGGAAAATTCAAGCTAATGAACACTGTGCCTCCTCTGATGTTTGAAACCAGTTTGTGCCATTCCCAACCAGAGACATACCCACAGACAAACCAACTAGGCAGATAGAAATGACATTTTATTTTGTGAAGAACACTTGAAAAATAAAGATGAAAGCTTTTCCAGGCTTTGCAAATAACCATCATAACCCATGGAATCACAAAGACTCCGTTTTCAAAAGGTGTTTCCTCTYCCCACCCCTGTTTTCCGTGAACTCTCTCATTGTGGAATGACCCACACGAGTTTTAAGGAAAAAAGTATGCATTTTGAGCAACATTAGAAATAATCCAAGATTGGTTCAGTGCAGGTGCTGCTACATTACACTTGAACAAAGGCACAAAATTCCCACTTGGAATTCATATTTCAATTCCTCCAAAGTTGGTGTTCTCAGGGAGAGACCAGACTTATTAAAGAGRGAAGGCTGAGCTCAGTCCAGCTCTCCAGCAAGAACCAGAGGAACTAAAGTGACAGCACGTAAGTACAATGGGATGGAACCATCTGGAAGCACAAACCTTTCCTGGTTRCCTTTGGAATCAGCACCTCTGATCCCTGCTCTAAATCTGGGCTCCCAAGAACACTTGATATGGAAAGAAGGYGACACAAATTAAGATGGGAAAACATCAGCTGCCCTCACCTCGGGCAGAAAATGTATCCATAAAACTGGGATTTCAGGATTCAAGTGAGTGAGGACATTAAACAGCCCCTTCTGGAGAGAATCTGCCCAAAAAGCACAGAAGCACCTGCTGAATTGTAAAGATATGCACAGAAATAAATAATGATCATATGTTTCATAGTGCTTTTCACTTCTTTTCTTTGCTGATAGCTGAGTGTCAGTTTTTAAGTTGTCTGAAATACCAGAATATTGTTAACCTATAAAAGGTACATGAAAAATCTCATATTAGGCAAAATTTGAGGAGTCTGCTGAACTGGCAGCTCCTACTACAAAATCCACACATACACCAAATAGGCCAAATATTTACTGCGACCCCCAAAAGCAACTTGTGTTTTGTCCTCTCAGTATCACAGTTTTAATTAAGGATAATCAGGCTTACTTCTGATCTTAATACTTAAGAACCTTTGACCTGGAGCCCAGCTCAGTCAGCTGCTCACACCCCCTGCTCTCACAGAGGCTCAAAATCAGCTCCGTGACACCAAGAGAAACATGTTCTCAAATGTAACAGAGCATCAGAACAGCTGGAAAGATAAGGAATGAGGGAAATTCCTCTGAAAAAGAGCACTGGAAATAAATACAAGCTTTTTTCCTGAGTACAGTAAAACCCATTTAAAATCAAACATCGGCTCTGTTAATTTTTTCCAACCGTTTTGTCTGTTAATGGAGTTTATGGGCAACAAAAAAAGCCCTAGAAACTCCAAAATTAAGTTTATGGGCAACCAAAAAAGCCCTAGAAACTTCAAAATAAAAGATTACCTCACTGTTGTTCCATATCACAAAAGATCTCCAGGTTTTACCTCTTGACAGATCCTGGACTTGCTCTTTTTTGAGCCAATTCCATACACTTTGTTCAGAGATTTCCACATTTCCTTCATCCTTTAGTCTGACTCCAGCTCCTACAGACTTAGGTTTATAGACAAAGAGAAAAAAGTAAATTCTGGTATCAGCAGTGATCAGAGATGGGAAAAATTCTAAAAAGAGATGATTATGTCTGCATTCAAACTCAGTAGTGATGGTGCAAGACGTCAGATCTGACCAACTAAAGCATGTAGGGCGATTACAAAAGAGTCACCAAGGGGTTATACAATATATTAATCCATTTCCTCCTAGATAAAGTGCATTAACTCAGCCTGAGTAAGTACCACACTGAGAAAGGGACCTTAAAGCACTTCCCCAAGAGAGAGCCGAAGAAAATCAGAGTTATCCTGAATCCTACACCCGGTTTGCCTCAGGGATTCTTGAAGACACTTTGGGAAAGGCCCTCCTGCTGCCTGAGCTGAGGTCCTCCACGCCAGGTTAGTACAGGGGTAGTGTGGGCAAACCAGCTCCTGGTGCTATCTGAAAACACCCACGTTGATGGAAAGAGCCACTTCTGGTTTCCGGGGTTTCATGTGGAGCTTCTCCTCGGAGAAAAAGGGATCCTGGACACGCTCGGCCTGGCGACTGGGGAGGGGAAACAGAAATAACATGGTGAATACTTAGTGCTGAGCCTCAGCAGTGTGAGCCTGGAGTGAACCCTGACTTCCAGTGAGTTCTAAAAATGACTCTGCAAGCTCAGACAAGGCCAGGGCAGCCAAGGAGTTCATTTTCATCTCCASAGTATGTTCCAAGAGAAAAAAAATGAGGCTCAATATAGGAACATTTAGAGCCAGGAGTTTGAATTATCCGAGTGCTTCCTCCAGGACTACTGGAATCATGTGCTCTGACAGCACCCAGCTGCCACTGGCCTCAAAAATTATCCAGGTATCCAATTAGTCTGAATCATGGAATGGTTTGGATTGGAAGGGACCTTAAAGACCATGTCATTCCAGCCCCTGCCAYAGGCAGGGACATCGTCCGCTAGACCAGGTTGCTCCAAGCCCTGTTCAACCTGGCYTTGGACACTTCCAGGGATGAAGCAGCCACAGCTCCTCTGAAAAGCAGCAAAGAACACTTTGCATAGTTCTAAAGAAAAATAAAGCTAAATGCTCACTACCTTTTCTTTTTTTCCAGTGCCAGTTGCCTTTGCTTCTCTTTCCCAATGTCATCTCTCACGGTGCTGAAGTCCTTGGTGTCATCAAGGAGCAGGTTCTGTTGTGAAAAAGGATTTCAGAGAGGGAAGTCAGGTCAAACTATTTCCCAGTTGTTGCTCAGTTGACAGAATCAGTGTTGACACTTCTGACTAGTTTTACACCAATTAACTAGTTAATTAGAATCAATTAGAACCAATTACAATCAATTAGAACCAATTCAAGTTAATTAGAATCATAGAATGCTGGAATGGTTTGGGTCGAAAGGACTTTAAACATCATCTCATTTCACCCYCCGCACTGGGCAGGGACACCTTCCACTAGACCATGTTGCCTCAAGTACTGTCCAACCTGGCCTTGAACACTTCCAGGGATGGATTTCTTCCAATAGCCTAAGGCAGCAGGACAGGACATCAGATTTTTCTCCTACTGCTCTAAAACCCAGCCAGTATGTTCTTGCCTTCTCCTAACTAAGCCTGGTTGCTACTTCAGAGCTTAATGCTGGGTAATTCTTTTTTTACACCATTAAATAGAACTGTCATAATTCAGTAATTCATAATATGTAACAGGTTTATACCTATAATGTGATTTTTAAAGGGCACTTCCATGGATTTTACTCRGAATTTGAAAAAAAAAAGTCAATAAAATAATAAAATGAGGGCAAGGAAAAAGATACAGGAGAAACAGGAGAAAAAGCAGCAGCAGCAACAAATTTCCTATCAACACAATACAATGTCCAAACCCACATCCCAGTACTTTCAGAGATGCAGCAGGATGCAGAAAAACCAGGAAGAAATGAAGATACTGCAAAGGGGAGAGCGCCTGAACCCAATCCTCGTGCAACAACTAAATCCAAGGTAATTTACCTTCACCCCAATGATGTCTCCATCCTTCAGGTGATAAGGTGCTGACTGCAAACTCTCCTGCTTTTTCCTCCTTTTCCTCTTGGAGATTTGCTGTGTCTGAATAAAATCAAAGCAGATTTTGGAATTCTCTCTAAATACACTTACCCAAGGAACTACAACACAACTGTTGGATTCTGTCATTCCARATCTTACCCAGCTGGATATTGGCAGCCACTCAAATCTCTCAGGGAAGTAYTTGGCTATTTCAATTTTATCTACAGGGAGACAATAGTGAGAAGCCACTCTTTGCCTCAGTGCCCAGGTCGTGCATTCCTTGGAGATATCCCACACCAAATCCCTGGAGTCGGAGTAGTCCCTCTCTCCCGGTATTCCCATCTGGACTCGCAGCAGCAGCTCATGGGGGCTGGCAGTACGATGAGAGAACAGACATTCTTGTGAGCCATGCTTTCAGAATTCCCAGGTTTCACTCCCTCCTGCCCTCCCTCCCTTTGTTTGTGGAAAAGAAAAGAAGTTCCAAAGTTTTCCCACATCCTGAGTGCACTGAAATTAAAAGCTGCTCGGTTAAGGCTCCCCTCAAATGCAGAGCTGTAAGAAATAAAGATCTGGAGCTCTTACCCCAAATTCTCTTCTTTTTGCAAAGGTTCTATGCAGATTTCCACTCTGGCACCCAGCCTGTAGTCACTGAAAACAAAACAGAGATTGTCTACATGGCTCTGGAGAGCTGGGGGTGTTCACCTGGAGAAGATTCCAGGGAGACCTTAGAGCCCCTTCCAGGGCCTAAAGGGGCTCCAAGAGAGCTGGAGAGGGACTTGGAACAAGGGCCTGGAGTGAGAGACAAGGGGGAGTGGCTTCCCACTGCCAGAGRGCAGGGTTAGATGGGATACTGGGAAGGAATTCTTCCCTGTGAGGGTGGTGAGGCCCTGGCACAGGTTGCCCAGAGAAGCTGTGGCTGCCACACCCCTGGAAGTGTCAAAAGCCAGGTTGGATGGGGCTTGGAGCAACCTGGTCTAGTGGAAGGTGTTCCTRCCCATGGCAGGGGAYGGAATGGGATGAGCTTTAAGGTCCCTTCCAACCCAAACTGAGCTGATTTTATGTCCCCACAACCCATCCCACATCCAGCCTGTTCCACATTCCCCAAGAAACCCACTTGAGTCTCYGCTTGTTGTCCCGTAGGAGCTTCCCTGGGCGTTTGCTGTCCACTGTCCACGCTCTGAGGAACGATGGCAGAGGCACAACCTGCTCCTGGCAGCAGGGTAAGGTCAGAGCCTAAAAAAACCAAACATTGTGTCAATAATTKTAGCAGCCAGTTGGCTTGGAAAAGTAGAAAACCACTGGATGAACTCTCAAGGCAATACTCAAAAAAGAGGGCAAGGTATTGAAATTTATTCCACACCAGCTGTTTCTTGTGGCTGTGGCCGAAATATTCACTTTTMAACCTCAAAGGGAGTTGGATTTCACTCCCTCTCAACACTTCTCAACTCAACTTCCATTTTAAAAGTACCAAATTTATCTTCTTAACGARAACTTGAACAACTGGGAGGGAATGAGGCTGTTGGAATTGTTGCCCCGGTATTTAGCCAAGTGCTGACTGAGCTCCTCTAAGCTCTTCCCAAGGACACAACACTTCCCATGCTCAGACAATTCTCCTTCTTCAAGCTGCAAACAGTTTTCCACACCAGTAGCCTGGCAGAGCCCAAAACTGAAGTCATACCCAAAAAGTAAGTGTTGGTATGGACCAAAATCAGATGAGAGATCCTTCCCCATGCAGCTCAAGCAGAACAATCAAGTGGCTAAACCACACAGAGCCTTCTGGTAGGACTGGTCGATGTATTTTTGTGGGCTTGGGGTGCTTTTTTGGTTTCTTTTTTTCTTTTGGGGTGTTATGCTTGTTTTTTGGTTTGGATTTTAGTATATTAAAATCATACTTTTATGGTTAAATAAAATCATACAAAGGCATCTTAGTTCCTGGCCAAAGMAACTTAAGCCAGACCTTCCTGAATGACAAACCCGTGCACCCAAAGCAGTTCTTCACTCATCAGATTCCACATACAGAAATAAAATAAAAACGATGCAGAGAACTAAGAGAGGGACAACGTGGAAATGGAAAAGTGGCTTTCTAGGAGGTGTAAATTGTATGCGTGTGCTTCCCACGGAGGGATTTTACACTGTGCAATAAAGATCAAGRCTGCAAGCCAGAGTTTCACATGAAGTGCAACGAGGCTCCCGCAGGCCAGGACACATGACAGGAAGGGTGGGGACTGCAGGGACACTAAGGAAGTGTCTGAGCTACATGCTCCAACTGCCCCTTGGTACTTACCAGTGACCATGGCATAAATGCCATATCACAACATACTGGAGACAAGGGAAAAGGAAATAGAAAATAGGTGTTAATAGAGCTCAAGTCATCACAGCATTGCTGTACATTCCAMCACAGGAGAACATCTAACCTGCATCTTCAGATCTTCCAAAGAGGCTTCTCCTGCTATTTCTATCCTGCCAGCATAACAAAGATCCGTGGCTGTGTGGATGGGTTCTGGTGAAGCTTTAAAGGAGAGGAGAGGGAATAGGAAGAAACAAACAACAGAAGAGTCAACATGATTTTGTTTATAGTCCTGAGAGAAAACAGTCACTGCATGGTGAGATTTCACTTAGAGAAGGCACCTGACCTCCAATTTTTTGGAGTCCACTTAAAAAACCAGAATATCAAGGAATCCCAGACTGGTTTGGGTTGAAASGGACCTTAAAGGTCACCTCATTTCCAACCKCRTGGCACAGGCATTTACAGCAGATARAATACACCCTGATAGTTTCCAAACAAGAAGCGTTCCAGCAGATCCTACACYGCAAATTTTAGAACTAGGAGCAGTTATTCCCATTGATAAATAGTGTTCATTATTGGTTGAACTTACTGCAAGCAAAGTTAAATTGCTCTTAGCTACACTACTGAAATCACCAGAGGAGAAAGTAAAACTCAGAAAAGGTTTGAGACAGGAGGAGCAAAATGCAAAGAAATCTTCTGCAAGGAGAGGCAGAGAGGGGTCCTRCCCTGCAACACAACTCAGCACCAAAGGAATGTTATTTTCCATACAGAATGGAAAATCAGTTATGATAGTATTTTTCAATTCTGTTATCCCCACTTCATTTTCTTCTCCCTTCTCAACCCTAACTTGATTTTCCTGCCCTGGCTAGTCTTTGATTTAGATTTGACCTTTAGGAGAACAGACACAGCTAAAACACTGCATGAAAGGTCTTTTACTCTCTGCAAGCTTTACCCATCACTCCTTTTACAGCTTCCCAAAAAGCAACACAGCCTGAAGGGAATTGAATGTGCCATCAGGAGTCTGGCATTTGAAGCCAACCACCTCTGTGCTCATGAGGGAGATGCTTTTACTGCCACTGCTTTCAGTACAGAGACTGAMAAGTAAAGAGCCCACGTTACAAAATTTAGTGGGGAACATCCCTACAACAGGATTATCCAGCGTTTATGTCAAAAACTGCATCTGCCTCCTAAGAGGCTCCTTTCACCATAAGCTTGATGCAACTTGTGCAGCCTCTCATAGGTTTCAGAAGGATTTTAAGGCTTTGGATTAAAATTTGGGTTCAGACTCAAAGAGCAACCACAGATGATTCCCTTCAAAACCTGGCCAAGCTCACCTGCTGCAGCAGACACCTGCAAAGCATCCATCTTCCAGGTCATCCCATTCACCTGGTCTTGTGCATTCTCTCCATGTTTCTTATGGCTTGAAGACTTCAGCCACCAGATGGGGATTTTTAGGAAACCCTGGGAAGTGAACAGAAAGTACCAGGTAGTTCATGTGTTCTGTGCAGACAAGGAAAAATTTCACCTGTAGCACAGGAAGAAAGAAGAGATTTATTCAAGTTTGAGCCTCTGGAACAGGCTGCCCAGGGAAGTGCTGGAGTCACCATCCCTGGAAGTGTTCAAAAAATGTGGGGATGTGGCACTTTTGGATATGTTTTAGTGGTGAACATGGTGGTGGGTGCTGGGTTAATGGTTGAACTCGATGATCTTAAATGTCTTTTCCAGCCTTAATGATGGATTGCAATCCATCAATTTTGCAAGGGACACCTTCTGTTCCAGGCCAGGTTGGATGGGGCTTGGAGCAACCYGGTCTACTGGAAGGTGTCCCTGCCCATGGCAGGAGGTGGAACACGATTTTAAGGTCCTTCCAACCCAAACCATTGTGTGATTCCAAGTCTCTAGACACTGTTCCCTGACGGAACACAATCCCTCTTGTTTTACCTTTTCTGGAAGCTTTCCTTCACTTATAACCAAAGTGTCTCCTCTGCACACRTTGAGTTCCTTCAGGGTGGCATTCTGCAGGAAGAGAAGGCACAGGATCCATGTCAGTCCACACCTGCCTTAATGCAGCTCCTCAGGGAAAGTCTCCACAGAACATGGAGTAAAGAAACTATGGATTAAAATAGGATCCTCTTACTTCCTGACTTAAGGCTTCCCCTGCTTCATAGCACCAGTCGAGCCTTCTCAAATGCCAGKTATCACCTACCAAAAAGAGACACATAGAAAACTAATTAGTCATTAATGCCATTTTGGGAAAATATTACRAAACTCTTAGTAAGTGTTAAGGGTCATTTTTCTTGGAGTTTTACACTTCTTTTTAAACACAACTCTGACTAAATAAAACATCATCACCTTCTTCCCCAGACCTTTTCCTGTATGGAAATACTCTTCTCTTACTTGCACAGATGTCTCTTCCTCACCTACCTAACTATTTTGCCTGGTCTGAGAGGAAACAGAAGGAATTCCCMTGTCAAATTATTATTTGAATCTATGAAAGACTTCAAGTTTAGAAYTCTTTCCCCTCTTCACATTAAAAAGACACACAGGTAATTGAAATAAACTTACAGGGTTTAGGGTAGGAAGAGCTGTCTTAGAAATATGAAAAATTCCTTAAAACAAATAAGTAAATAACACAACTAACCTGATAATCCAGATTTYTCCAGCATTAAATTGAGACACTGAAAAAAGAAACACAGGGTGARAGTTGTGTCGATGCTGAGGCTACGAAATAAATTTTTTAGCAATTCTGTATTAGAATTTTCTGATTCCTGGTCAATTCTTAATACAATATAATTAGACAGACAAGATGTATTTGGGCTATATATTAAACCCTTCATGGACGAGATGATTTTCAGGTAAGAAATTTACCACATCAGCTGAGTCAGCTTTTCCAAACTGCTAAAAAAAATAAATCTGCGCTGCCAGTTTGTTCCTTTACTTGAACAAATTCTGTCCCGGAGTTTGCAGATGCACCTTTTAAAAATTAAAGCTGCAAACCCAACACTTCCCAGCCATTACTGGCTGGACTGGCAGCATCCAGAGCTTCCTTCACTCTGTGCATGGCTCTT
The DNA here is from genome assembly GCA_018881555.1 of Amblyornis subalaris. Taxonomy (NCBI): domain Eukaryota; kingdom Metazoa; phylum Chordata; class Aves; order Passeriformes; family Ptilonorhynchidae; genus Amblyornis; species Amblyornis subalaris. The sequence continues at coordinate 82,129 of JACAXG010000488.1, forward strand.
CCCAACTCCTCTGCCTCTGTCAGTTCTGTGCAAGGCAAAGGAYGCAAGGAATGTTCTCCAGGAGCAGGCCCAGAGCTGTGGGAGCAGCCAGCCTTACCTCTCTGACAGAGGCAGTCTCCTCCACCACTATCTCCATCTCAGGGCTGGAGTTTTGGTCACTCCCAACAATGAAGTACAAGAAGAGCTGAAAATACAAATGCAAACTATCAGAATAAACACGGAAGTGTGGGAATACTGTGCAAGAACRCTTCCCGCGGCAAGAATGTCATCAAACAGCACTAAAATTACTTCAGGCTAAAGCAAACAAGCTAAGCAGTATAAAAAACAAAGATAATTGAGTTATGGCCACCAGTCCATCTTCATTAACCACCCCTGCCAGCACTCTGGTCTCTAGAAATACACAACTATTTCTTCTCTTGCACATCAAGGCCAGGTTGGATGGGGCTTGGAGCAACCTGGTCTAGTAGAAGGTGTCCCTGCCCATGGCAAAGGGTGGAATTGGATGAGCTTTAAGGTCCCTTCTAACCCCAACCATCCTGGGATTCTGTAATATTTACAACTTGCATATTCCAAGAGCAATATCCCCCTTTTCCTCCTCCATGCTCTTTACAAAAGACTCTTTCCATCCCAGCACTGCTGTACCTGAGTGGAAGTTGGAGCTTTCCCACGACACAGCCCGAGCAAGCTTCCCATTTTCAGTTCTGCTTCCTTGACAGTGTAATCCTCAGGCACTTCAGGGAGGACAAAAACATGGAGAACATCATCAGCTGCTGCTGCTTCCCAAAAATATCCATTCTATCATCTTTAGAGTAAGCTAAAAACCTTCAGTGCCCTTTGGGGAGCTTCACTTGCACAGCTCTGCCAGCAGATCTGGGAGTCTCCTAKGAGGAGAGCAAAGACATGGAGATCTCCCAGGGCTCCCTGTTGATGGCTTAATCATTCCCACTGTGAATTCCTTTTGCCCACCACCAGACCAGCTGAAATTTCCCTTGCTGAAACCCATGTCTGCTGCCTCTGATCTTTTTCTCTAGGAAGAATGTGGCTCTGCCTTCTCTATGATTCCATRTTAAGGAGTTCAAGATAGCAATCATTCCTCTTACCCTTCCAAGCCTTTTCCTCTTCGGGAAGCTGGAAGAACCCAGCTTCCCTCCTTTCACACATTCCAGCTCCCAAACTATCCTGGGTGCTCTCCTCTGGAGAGGTTCTAATTTATAAGAAACAAAGCTGAGGATCCTTTCCTGCTGAACTCTGCCCATCAGCAGTTCCACAGGGACAGRTAGTATTAGGGATGTAAGGAATAAAACCAAGCTGAATATATAAATTTAACCTCTACCTTTGTATTGGTTCATAAACTTTTAAAACAAGAAAAAAAMCCCACACAACTGGTTCAGTTAAATCTGGAAATCAGTGGAGTCATGTGTGTGTACTTCCCYCAGGAAAGGACAAAGGGAGGCTTAAAATCTCCCAAGTGAATTTCTTACAGAGCAATGATGAAATAAATAAATTCACCTGGAGACAGAAGTTTCCCATTTCCACTAACAGGTCTCAAGCAGCTCTCGTTTGCTGTAGCAGAAGGGGCAGGAAAGACAGAAGTATTAAGTAATTCAAATAGGAATAAACTTGGCTCAAACTTTCAGACAGGTAACAATTTAAGATTAATTACAACCAAGTTTATCTTAAAGGCCTCCCTCTATGAYATCAAAAATACAACTGAAGAGAGACTCCTAGAGACTCCATCAACAGTCTCAGCTTTTTTTCTATCACTGAAAGGAAAATTCTACCACTAAAACCACTAAAAAGCCAGTAAATAGCAACATTCTCAGATTGATAAAGCAGCTGAACACTTACCCAGTTCCTCCTCCAGCTGAAGCTCCCTTATCGCTTTCATTTTGATATCTGACATCACCTAAAAGAAAGGGATATTAAAAGGGATATTAACACCTCCAACACRGAATGCCACTAACACCCCTGCTTGTTCTAGTGCCAGTCCACAAAGAGCAGCAAATAATCCTTCYCTCCTCTTTTACCTTTGCTTACTGMTATCACCTCAAACATCCACTTACAGGACAGTCCAAAAATAAACCTGGTTTACACTAAAACACTGCACTGGGTTTAAGTTACCTGCAAACATCCCAGGAATTGTAAGATCAAGCTACACATTATTTTCAGCAGGGAAAAACTTCATCCCTGAGGGCAAATCTAATGAACTGGGCCAAGTGCRGCGGCCAAGCTGTTCAGGAAAGCAGAGTCCTTACTGTTTCAATAGTGGCAGTAATTTTAACGTGTTTCTCCTTCTCTTCCGTCCCGCAGAAGTTTTTCACTTGGAGCCAGCTGATGTCATAGGTGAAGGCAGTCAAATTCCCACTCGCCACATCCACAAAGCTGTGGGAATCARCGGTGCAAAGAGTCAGAGACAGGAAAACTGCACATTGGCAGGACTCATCACTCAACAGCACAGCTCCCAAATAAATGGATGATGCCGAGGTCCTTCAYAGTGATGGCAAATCACAGAGCAGGGCACAGGCCTCAGGCAGCACAGAGTGGCATGAGACCACAAATTTGCCCCTGGCAACTTTAGATTCAACTGGGGATTCAATGAGCACAGGTTGTTCCCACCAGGCTTTTCCCAAGTGTAAATTAAAGGATGTGACTGTTGCTGCACTTTGAGGGCAGCAAATATCTAACAGCTGATAAGTATCTGGTCTCCAAAACTTGAGATGACAATAGCTTGTATTTAAAAGCCCAAAGTGATAATTAATTATAAGAATATATGCTGTTAGTATAATTTGAACTAAACAGATTTTGCCAAAATTGCTTTTTTTGTTTCATTATACCCATAACCAAAAAATGTTACCTTTGGTCATGGCTGTCTAAGATCAGCACTGAGCACCCATCTGTCAGCCCAACACTTCTGACTGTTTCCCTCATGTCTTCTTCATGGAAAACCTCCCAGTTCTTGGCTTCCTTCTCTGCTCCYGAGCCGTTCTTTAGGATGATCCCTCCGGATGGAGCCAAGGCTCTGTGCAGCTCCCCCAGCCTGGTGCTGCAGGAAAACACGTGCTGGGACTCTGTGAAGTGCTGGCCCTTCCCTCCCTCGTTGTGCTCGGCCAGGCGAAGGACATTGACCACCACAGGCTCATGGTCAGGGCCTGTCAGCACCTTTGTGCCTCCAACCTGAAGGAAGGAATGCCAGGTTCATGTGGGGCTGATCCATGAAATACAGGAGACTGGACAGCAATAAATGACAGCAGTAAAACTGAGACAAAAAAYGGACACTCTCCCCTCACTACAAACAAACCACCTTTGACCAAATTCGTATTGAACAAACCCCCAGAGTAGCCCAAAGGTGCTGGGAAGAGAAAGCACAGTGTTATCCAGAGAAGCTGTGGCTGCCCCATCCCTGGAAATATTCGAGGCCAGGTTGGACAGGGCTTGGAGCAAGCTGGTCTGGTGGAAGATGTCCCTGCCCAGGGCAGGGGGTGGAACGAGATCCCTAAATCCCCTCCCAGACCATTCTATGGTAACAGCAGCTGGGAAACCAGGGGACACTTGGCCTCCATCAGATTAACAACAGAGGAATTTAGCCCCTCAGGATATTAAAAATCTACCCAAATGTGACTGAGTTACATTTTAAAACTTGGCCTTCCTGACATTCAAGCTGAGCAATAAATAATAGTTCCTTGCYGAAGAAAATTTAATGACAGAAAGCTGGAATAGTGAAAACTGTACCAAAAATAAAACCAAGACAAAAAAACCCACTCTGTTCAGGTGGTTTTGTTTGGTTTGGGGTCTTTTTTTTGATAAATCAAAAATAAAATGCATACTTTTACAACTAAAATCTTTGAAAAGTAACATTTTATTCCATTAGAGAGATGGAACGTCTCTAATGTGTTTGATAAACATTTCCASCTTAAGCAGAAGCCTTAGTATTAAAGGGAAGATGCAAGACTACAGAAGCAGCACAGAATTTCCAGGAGACCATACTCAGTCTCATCTCTTCAGAGCTGACAAGGAAGGAGGGTGTTTGGTTCCTTTACCTCTTTCCCATTCCACACGAAGATGTCTGCTCCATCAGCCAGCCCAATGCCATCCAGGGTCAGCTCATCTCCTAAAAAAGGAGCAAATCATCAAGTTCTTGCTCCCCCACAAAACACAAACAGGGTCAGCAAGTCAGATTCAGATTTTTTAAAAGTCACTGACACAAGGAACTGTACAAGCATGGGGAGGAATGTTTAGAGCAGCTCTGGGTGTCTCTGTACTTTGATGGCAACATCACAGAGAGTTAGGTTATGTTCTGGTTTGACAGTAATTTTCTGAAGCTGACCGCAGAGATTATAAAATTTAAAAGTTGCTGAAGAGGTTTTTGAAGATTAACACTTAGAATTGTCTAACAATGCAAAGCTGGAGACAAAAATTATTATTTTGAAAATTAATGTACTCTTAATAAATTAATGGACTCTTTCAGTAAGCATTTCCCTTTACAAAATTCCTACTTCAGCTTAAGTCTAACCTACATTTTCCTTTGATGTCACCCTGGCTCCTCTCTTCTATCCTCTCCTCCACCTATTAGGCCAACCCTATGAAAGCAAACATCCACAAGCAAATCAAGGGCAAAATACAGACTAATATATTCTTGTCAGCAAATGTGCTTAACTTGTGTAAAAACTGCAGTCTTACTGCATTTCACAACAAAGATTCCACAGAAAAGTCTCAAAATTATTCATTTCACTAATTAGAGTGAAATAAATAATTTAAATAACTGAACAGCAAGTTTGACTTGGAAGACTGTTCAGTAATACATGTCTCCAAGGTGGTTTATAGATGAAATCTTTGATGTCTGCAGTAAACAAAATGAAGAAATAACATGGAAGCCTTGCACGCAGTAGTCTTACCATCAAGCACCTGGTAAAGATGTAATCCTGCTGGTAAAGGCTTGGCCATACTGAGAACCATGTCCCCTTCCCAGGATTCCAACATCTAATTGGGAAGAATAATCAGAAAGATTATATAAAATAACAGCAAGCAGTAACTCCCAGCATTCCAAATGACAATCTGCTGAAAGCTGCCACAGCCTGGCTCCCAAGCTCACTCAGTGACCTTTCAAGGTGACTCCTTGAAAAGACAAAGACAAATCTGTCACAAAATGAAATATYAAGAATAATCCTGGAGTTCTGCAAAGTGTCAATCCATGGCCATGTACATGCTGCCCAAATAACATTAATTACCTGATGTGAGCTTTGAAGTCTACATAGTCAAAATTCCAGCAATTTCCTGGCTTCAAGAACAGACCCCACACCGTTTCTTTCTGTGTAAACCCATATAAGTTTTTAGCCTCCTAAAATTCCATTTATTGTTCAAAATTTCACATTGACACAAATATTGCAGCATGACTATATTTGTAAATGATGCAGTGGCTCAAGTGAAAATGAAGTTTGAGTTCATTTAACAGAGCAGGTACCTGGAATACTGCTTGTCGAAGGTCTCCCAGTGTTTTCCTTCTGTCAATAGTCAAATCCACCACGCTCTCTTTCCAAGAAAGTGAAGGATGCAAAGCCTCGTTGTGGAATTTGTAGCAGGAGCTCAGATGGAGATGTAAATCAATGCCATTGTTTGCTGAGTCACATTCAGCTCTTTGGGAAAACAGCACAACAAACTGGTGAATTTAACACTAACAAACAGACGCTTCTGTGCAGCTGTCCTGGGACTGACCCCTCCAAGGCTAAATTCCCTGTCACATTCCCTCTTCCTTTACACCTGTCCCTAGTTCTATCAGCTCAACGTAACAGCAAATATTTAAAAAAATTAAGGAGTGAAAGTCACTCASAGACAGACTCCCAGGATGGTTTGAGTTGGAATGACCTKAAAGTCCATCCAGTTCCACCCCCTGCCATGGGCAGGGACACCTTCCACTAGACCAGGTTGCTCCAAGCCCTGTCCAACCYGGCCTYGAACACTTCCAGGGATGGGGCAGCCACAACCTTCTGTGAAATATCCTATAAGACTTGTCACTCTTGTGTCTATATTTTGATATCTTAACTATGATTCAGGTGTATCAGCACTTGTGTCCCTCAACACAACGAAAAGTTTCAACCAACCTGAACACCATGAGCTCTTTCCTTCACTTTTCTGGCAAAGAATATAATTTATCTCTTATTTCACAGTAAAACAAGTCATTCCCYGTTCTCCCAATGAAGAACTCCCTCTATAAACACAATTAAGATAAYGTACTCCTTTCTCTTTCCATAATTGCAACAATTTTCATGAAAAAATGGTACACTTTTCAACTGTAAGTATGTTTCCCTTGAAATTCTGTAGGATGCCTGGTTATGCCCCTAACAGGAAGGCAGGAAACCAGCAGAATATGGATATACAAATTACATTCTTCAATTAACCTCTATGACATCGAATCATTTCAGTATCTGACTCTGCCCAAGGAGTTTTTCCTTTTAAATCCCTTTGGGGACCTGCAGATAAGAGCTCTGAGATGAGTACAGTGACATYGATATACCTCTTCTTTTGCAGCTCTGTATTAGCAGCATTCATTTCATTCAGGAGGTGCTCAGGAATTTGGTACCTTGGATTTCCTCGTGCTGCAACACAAAATATGGGCTGGTGTGGCTTAAAATGTGGTTTGGTAGTCAAGACAATTGATTAAGATGAGACATAACAGTACAGTAATCACTGAAAACTCAAGAGCAATTAGGTTTGTAGTAGAGAAAATTCAACTGCAAGATGATATAAAGAACAAACAAATGCTTTTACTTCTTCCAATCACCCTTCCTTTAAGGGAAATTAATGCATAAATGCCATTAGCAACAACTTTATCTGCTTCAGCAGACGCTCCGCTATTTGTGGAGCATTCTAAAGAAATTGGTCAGCTATAACCAATGAAGTAGTCACTACAACTCCTTGTATCTTCATTTAACTCTTTTTTCAAATGATCACTACAAGGAAAACTGGAAAAAAAAGCTTAGAAAGGGCAGAAAAGCCCAACAGCCTTTGGCCTTCAGAAAAAATGTCGAAGCAGGAAGCCCCCCAGAATATCAAGATGAGCTTTGCGTACCTTCAGGTGGTCTTTTCAGCTGAGATTTTCTGTAGAACAGCATGTAGGCACTCTCTTTACCCTGGAATTGTTTCTCAATATCCTTCTCCTTGATGGGCTGGACTTTGGAATCATTCAGATCAAACCAGTGGCACCCAGAAGAACTGGTCCTCGGCCTTGGGGGGTTTTTCTCAGAGTTCCACTGGACATCATTCTTCTGGGGAGGGCTCTGGAGATCTTGTCCATGAGAATCCAGCTTGAACAGGAGCTTGTGTGTTTCCTTCAGACTGACCTTATTTCCATCAGGACTCAGTTGAAATATCTGAGGATGATTCTGCAAATACTGAAAGGAAAGCAAGGACAAGATGAAGAAGGCTCCAAGTTTTAAATGCAGCAACCTGCATTAGCTGCTTCACCTGACTCATCCTCAAAGGGATACACAAACCCCGTTACTTGAAACCTCATTTGATGATGAGGCTCTGCAAAAGCCTCACATCCAGATTTCAGAACACATTTAAATAATTATTGTGAAAACTGCAGGTGGCTCCCATCAAAAAACAGGCAAACATCATTTTCCCCATATCTACAACACAAATGCTAAAGTATTTTTATTAAAGCATTATAAAATACAGTAACCAATTGGAAAACAAGATTTTACTGGAGTATTAATTTCATGGACATGCTCTAACCAACCAAAAAGTGGGATACATTTTCAAAATCTCATTTCTGTTCAGTAGGTAAGGTTAATTTTTTATAGGCCAACCACAGAGATGGTAAAAAATATACAAACTTTCAGGCAAACAATTCCATGCAATTACCTTTCGTAATGGTCCATATTGTTTTCTGTATTTCTTATTCCAGGACACCCCTTTCTTCTCCAATAATTTCTGCCCTAACTGATCCACAGGAATTTGTTTAGCTTCTTCCTACAGAGAAATGAGAAACTAACATAACAAACACTGCAAAAGTCAAGGGATCAACACAAAGAAGCCAATTTTGAAGTGGTTTAATCATTCCTGTTTTTTAATAAGCCACTCTAACATCATCTGGAGCTGTGTCAGGAGAGGTTTACGTTGGATWTCRGGAAAAGGTTCTTCCCCCAGAGGGTGGACTGAACAGGTACTCAACAGGCTCCCCAGGGAATGGTCACAGTCCCAAGGCTGCCAGAGCCCAAGGAGCRTTTGGACAACACTCTCAGGCACAGGGTGGGATTCTTGGGATGTCTGTGCATGGCCAGGGGTTGGACTCCATGATCCTTGTCCCTGACCTTTTGCAACAACTTTGGTGAGCAACTTAAGAAATACTCAAAAAGGACCTTTTTCTGCATGAAGAGCCACTATGAACACTAAAGTCAGGTTAAGTTAYAAGCTTTAAATGCTTCACTCTAAGTTCAGAAGAGCTCTGAACCTGCCCACTCTTACATACACCAACCCCTTGCAGGCTCCCTAGTACCAAAATCAAAGCAATAAACTCCTTACATACCATACCTCTGATAAAATCCCTTTCAAGACTGCCAATGGATTTTCTGTTTCTTTGGCATTCTCAGTATCTCGTGAAGCCTTATCTTCGATCAGCCCATCCTCTTCTTCCTGGGTAAGAAAGACACTCACAAATCCTGTTGTCTCACACACAATTAGAGGGTTTGATTATTCTGTACTAACATTATCATGCACAATTTAGGAGTGTGAAGAACATTCTGATGAACTGTCTCAATGAGGTAAGACACACAAAGCCTCGTTAAAATATTAATTAGTTTGAATGCACATTCATCCACTAGTTCTTAGTATTTTTCTGAAAATACAACCTATAAAGCAAGGAAGAAAATCCTGTAGGACTTACTTGCAGTTGCCAGTTTCCTAATTCATCCACATCTCTGATATAAACATGATAGTGTCCTCCATAGCAGCCACCTTTGTGTATAATAACAGAGAAGAGCTCATACATGTACTCTGAATCATCCATTTCAGTCTTTAAAAAGAAAAACAATAATTGTAACAATAACAGAAGTCAGTAAGTCTCTCACACAAGGACATTTTCACACCTTCAGCATCACTTCAGATATTTCTCAGTGGGTATTTGCACGTGCAGAGACTGAAGTGGTTTTTCAGGGCTGGGAACACGAGGACTGACACAAGCCACAGACCAAGGCACAGGCTGATAAATCACAGAATCATGGAATGGTTTGGGTTGGGAGGGATCTTATGGACCACCTCATTCCACYCCCCTGCCAAGGGCAGGGACACCTTCCACTATCCCAGGTTGCTCCAAGCCCCACCCAACCTGGCCTTGAACACTTCCAGGGATGGGGGAGCCACAGCTTCTCTGGGCAACCTGTGTTATTAAACAAGCTTTTCAGCAAGATTCTGAACAATATTRGAGAGAAGAAAGAAGCAACACTGCGAAACACTAGAATTGAAAAAAAAACCCAATGGCTTCCTCAAATGCAAACACTGAGAAATTTCCAAGCTTGCACTGCAACACTTCAGTAAAACAAAAGTCTGTTCCACAACAGTGCTTCTATTACGTATGTTCTTTAAGGATCAAAAATTGTCACCAAGCAATGGCATAGCTCGGTTTCTAATTAAAATCATATACAGGAATGCAAACACAGATTCCCAAGAAAAATGGAGTAACTACAGGGACATAGAACATGTATAGTTCAATTTATACATGATATTATCAGGGAATAACAAGACAAAAATAAATTTCCATTTCCATCTTCCTGCCAAGGAAAGGTTAGATAAGTTTTGGGTAATTATTATTACCTTCCCCCTTGTATAGCTACMTGGTATTTCCCACTCAGTTCAAAAGTAGAGGAGGACACCACAGAGTTACTCAAATACCTTGCCCTGACCAAATGCAAAATAAAAGAAGACCTATCCTTGGCTTCTCTGCTGAGTACACAGAAACTTTTAACAAATACAACAGTACACACCTGCTCACAGAAAGGCCTCAGATTGATATGGATGGGGAATGTGTAGCAGCTTGTTTCCTTGTACCTCTCACACTTCTCAAAGTCAAAGTTGAACCTCAGGAGGGAAATGGTGAGAAACGGTGGCAGCTTGCGCAGTTTAGCAGACTGTGAAGGCATTTAAAAAACATTTTAAATACAGAGTTAGAACAAAACAGYTCTTCCTCCTTGCTGTGGTCAACTCCTTTTCCACCAAGGCTTTGTTTCAACCAGGCAGACGAGATCAGTGTCCTCCTTTTTCCCYAATTCTCTATTTCCCTTCCAACTACACAACCTAAAAATGATCCATATCTTTCCCCTCTGTTAAGCCCCACATCTTCCTTGGCTGGTGCTCACCAGTCCCATTCTTTATCCTGCCACAGCAAACAAAGGGCACTGGTGAAATTCTAGTCAGTAATTACATGTCCACAGCCCATGTGCTCTATACAGCCAGTCACAGAAGAACCAGGAGCTAAAATCTCCCTGATTTATACAGGGAAGGAAAGCCAAGATAATCCATTTTAATGAGGTAGAATATTAATCCAGATCCAACACATGAGCACATCAAGAACCCTTGTGAAGAGTAAAATCAACCATCTTGTACCACCTCTGAGTGCAGGTGTGGATGCAATGGCCACGTTTCTGAGCCTTTCCAATGTCTCCATCCACCTCTCCACTGGCAGAGCCATAACAGGGAGCCTCCCAGGAACACACATGGTTTAAGAAAACCCCTGAATTAGGTACTCCATTTGCATCCACAGCCCTTCTCTTGAGGTTGTTCATTCACAGTCTGGCAACCCACAGCTATAGGATTTCCTACCAAAATTCAATTCCCACTCTCTGCCTCCATGGATGAGCACTTTGAGAGGGAGACAACTTACCCTGTAGTGCCTTGAACCCAGTAAAGTTAAACTCCAACCAGCCCTTAAAACAAGACAYGTGAAGCACTGGCAAGTGTTCCTGAACTCCCAAGTCACTGATTAACCTGGCCTGTCCTCAGCTTCCTTTTGGACCACTCCCTCCTGTACCSAGAGGGCTGGAGGGTTTGATCTTCACTCATCCTGCTGCAGGAGGCCAAGGAGCTTTGCTGTTGTGAAAAGGGCAGAGAGCACCAACAGCCTGTGTCTGCTTCCCTTCACCAAAAACTGAGCAAAAGATCCCATTTCCCTGTGCAGAACAACAGCTGTTCATTGCTTTTCTCTCTCATTTGGGTTCTTCAGAAGAAAATTTCCATGKTTTTTTTAATTACATGGATCTGTTTACTTTTTATTTTACGATCTAATTTATCTTTTAGCCAAACCTCCAAAATGCCCAGAGCCAGGTGCAGCAGAGGTGTCGAATGAGTCARTACTCTCCTAATTACACACATCCCATTCGCCAGTGAGGACATAAAAAACTGCAACATCACCTGGGAAACGAGCCATAGGAGCTTTTCTTGACATAGCTGCTGAAGTTTCATGCAATCGTGGAAAGGTTTGGGTTGACAGGGACATTAAAGCTCATCCACTTTCAACCCCTGCCATGGGCAGGGACACCTTCCACTAGACCAAGGTTGCTCCAAGCCCCATCCAACCCGCCCTTGGATACTTCCAGAGATGAGGCAGCCACAGCTTCTCTGGGCAACCTGTGCCAGGGCCTCACCACCCTCACAGAGAAGAATTTCTTCCCAATATCCCATCTAAACCTACATCACCAAACCACAAGGTGTTACCTTTGAAGCTTCCACAAGTTTATCACAGGCTCCACATCGATACAAGTTGTCATTCTCGAAGTATTCTTCTTCCACGTACATGTTCCACAGGGCCTCCTCCAAGCCAGCAACACCTTTCACTGCCACTGTGAGGTCTAAAAAATCTTCCTATGTAGAAAGGACAAGAAAAAACGAGGGTCTGAGTGGTGTAAGTTTGTGGTGCATTAGAAAGATACTCATCCTGTTCATCACAGCTGATATGTTCATTGTTGATGGGGGAAAAACTCATACATGCACAGAAATTAATTTTTTAAAAACTTTTATTTTTAAATTACGARGAGCATAAAAGACTGTCAAGATATGTTTTGGTATTATCTCACTGCACCTCAGCTCTCTAACTACAACTACCAAAGGCAGTGCTTGTAAAYTCAGAAGATGCAAAACATTTGGGTTTTTACCTCTGATAAAGTCCAATACTCGCTACCCGGATTCAACAAGGCACTCAAGAAAGATGACATTATTTTTGGACTTTAAAAACGTAAACATTGAAAGCCAACGGATTGAACAGGAGCTACAGTGGAAAATCCCTGGCTTTACCTGTCTCTCACTGACATTCTTGCACTCCTTACAAACAATCTGGTTGACGACAATCCCATGGTACAAGCGATTGATGAGGTCGTGGCCCGACGTCCCCACGAGGGAAGTTTCCAAAGCACTGAACAGGATCCTGTTTAATTCCTGCACATCATGCTGCCTCATCTCCTGCAGGAGGGAAACCAAACCAGGAAGGAGTGAAACAGTGCTGTGCTTGGCTTACTGCTTACAAACAACATATATCAAGTGTCACAAAGACAGAATCTCAATGACTACTCATATATTTACTCCTTGAGTAGTGAAGTACTACCTTTCTTATTGTTACTTTTAATTTGGTTATGCTACAACTCACCTAAGACACTTTCACTTGCGTAGTATTATAGAATCCCAGACAGGTTTGGGTTGGAAAGGACCTTAAAGATCATCCAGTTCTACCCCTGCCCTGGGCAGGGACACCTTCCACTCGACCAGGTTGCTCCAAGCCCCATCCAACCTGTCCTTGGACATTTCCCAGGATGGGGCAACCACAGCTTCTCTGGGCAACCTGTGCCACGGCCTCAGCACCTCCACAGGGAAGAACTTCTTCCCAAYATCCTATCTAAGGCTGCTCTCTGTCAATTTGAAACCATTCCCTAGACTTAGATTAATCTCTAAGATGAGTGACACTGTTCAATTTAGGTAAGAATCTAAGTATCTGAGAAACAAAAGCCTGTTGGAAAAATACTCCTGTAAAAACAAAGGAAAAGCTACCGGAATTGTATCTAAGAGAACAATAATGTTCTGTTCCTTCCTGTAAACACCTGGCATGGACTCCAYGTGGAGATCCAACAGTAAACAACAACAGCTGACCCAATTCARTGTCATCTCCACAGCTTGAAGTATTTTAAGATATTTTTTGTTTCCAAAAACAATCTCCATTCAGGAAAAAGTCTGTCAGTGCTGCAGATCGGCACCTCATGGCTGTTCCACCCGAAGCTGTCAGTGAGGTCAGTCGTGGATGCAGCCTGCTGGTCCAGGAGCAGGAGCTGAGCRAACAACCGCTGGAGTTGTAATGGAATTATCCGAACCTAAAAATAAAACCARTAAAATATAGCCAACAGGTCAGAAAGAGTCTTCAAGGCAGACATTTCAATAAAAATAGAAGCAATTTACAACAAAGTTTGTAATAACCAACCACTGTCTATTACTTCCATAAAACAAGTCGATTCACACCAAGCCGGCAGTCAGACTTTGTTACCAAAAATCGACAGTGCCTCACCGTACACAGACACATAGAATCCCAGAATGGTTTGGGTTGACAGGGACATTAAACCACATCCACTTCCACYCCCTGCCATGGGCAGGAACACCTTCCACCAGACCAGGTTGCTCCAAGCCCCATCCAACCTGGCCTGGAACACTTCCAGGGATGGGGCAGCCACAGCTTCTCTGGGAAACCTGTGCCAGGACCTCACCACTCTCACAGCCAAGAAATCCTTCCCAATATCCCRTMTCACCCTGCCCTCTGGAAGCAGGAAATCATTCCCCTTTGTCCTGTCACTCCAGGCCCTTGTCCAAAGTCCCTCTCCAGCTCTCCTGGAGCMCCTTCAGGCACTGGAAGGGCTTGGTRGTGGGGTGGAATGAGATGGCAAGRAGAACATCTCAGCACAAACAGATGCAGTATCTGATTTCTGAAGCAAAACCTTATGGCAATGAGAATTTAGAACTGYGTGAAAAATCCAGGAGCAGCCAACCCAAACTGCCTTTCACTATCAAATTTAGGYTTTCACTCATTCTCATAAGTTTCACATGAATTGGAACCATATTCCTCCAAATCAACATTCAGCAGTGCCTAACAAGAAAATTCTCAACACCTTTGCATCTGGTTTCCTGCTGTCATCCAGAGTCCCAAGTTCTTCAGG
>JACAXG010000489.1:0-23382 GCA_018881555.1 Amblyornis subalaris
TTACACAAAAGTGCGTGAGAAACTATTTCGCTGAACCAAAAACACTGCACATCTGAAGAACTGCAAAATGCAGGGCCACAGGCCCCCCCCCGAGCGAGCTTTGACTTCCCTGGATGTACCTGAAGGCCTTCAAATAAACACCACTGCTTTTAACCTTTTAATATTTGTCAAGTCTCTGTTTTAGGTAGTCCCGATAAGGCATCACCTAAAGGAATCACATGCCTGAGACTCTGCTATGGGAAACCTGGGGTCAAGCTGGTAAGGAAACCTGGTCTGACTGCGTGAGTGTGGGGTGTGTAGGGAGTCAAACAGGACACCTGTCAGCTCACTGGAGCCACCCACTGAGAAAGGATTTGTCCCAGCAGTGACAGTCTTGAGTAGTGTGTGTATAACTCTGTCCCGGTTTGAGACAAATTAGGAGGAAAAACGTCCTGAACTAGAGGCGTCTCCTCTGAGTTCCGGTGATTCTCCTCCATCCTATCTTCCATTTTCTGCAGATGTGTTGAACCATCCTCTGCTACCAAAAACTGTCATGGCTTGACACTGGCCAAACGCCAGGCACCCATGAAAAGCCTGCTCACTCTCTCTCCTCTGCACTGCAACTGGACAGAGGAGAGAAAATTTAACAAAGGGTTAATGAGTTGAGATAAGGACTGGGAGAAAAACACTTGAAGGGCAAAACAGGCTCAGCTTAATGATATAAGGTGAATTTATTACTAATAAGATCAGAGTAGGAGAATGAGAAGTAAAAATATAAGCCCTTAAAGACACCCTTTTCTCCCCCCAACCCCTCCCTCCTTCCCACTGACAGCGCAGGGAGATGGGGTGGGGGTTTTGGTCAGTTCATCACCCAGGATGTTTCTTCCGCTGCTCAGGGAGAGGAGTCGTTTCCCTGCTGTACCGTGGGGTCCCTCCAATAGGAGACAGTTCTCCGTGAACTTCTCCAGCATGGATCCACTCTCACGAGCAGCAGTACTCCCAAAACTGCTGCAACATGAGTCCATCCCACGGGCAGACAGTCCTCCCAAAACTGCTGCGGCATGGGTCACTATGCCACAGGGTGCAGTCCTCCAAAGACAGCTGCTCCAGCCTGGAAGCAAGGCCTCTCTCTCTCGACTGGGACTCCCGCTGGACCACAGCATCCTGGTATCCACCTGCTCCGGCATGGGCACCTCCCCCACGGGCTGCGAGTGGATCTCTGCATCCCCTGTGGACCTCCATGGGCTGTAGGGGGACAACCTGCCTCACCATGGTCATCACCACAGGCTGCAGGGACATCTCAGCTCCGGCGCCTGGAGCACCTCCTCCCCCTCCTTCTTCACTGACCTTGGTGCCTCCATTGTTTTTTCTCTCACATATTCTCACTCTTACTCTTCTCTAGGTGAAAATTGTGTGTTGAATGTGGATTTTAATGATAATTCTTAAATATGTGATTCACAGAGGCGAGGGGTGGAATATGTTGATTTTGCAGGGCCTGGTTTTTGGTAGCAGGGGGCCACAGAGGTGGCTTCTGTGAGAAGCTGCTAGAAGCTTCCACCATGTCCAGCAGAGCCAATCCCTGATGACTCTGAGGATGGACGTGCACCTGGACAAGGCTGGGCCAATTAGAGATGATGGTAATGCCTCTGTGATAACATACTTAAGAAGAAATCATAACAAAGTTTGGGCACGCAGCTGTAATTTTCCAACTAGAGAAGAGTAGGAGTGAGAATATGTGAGAGAAACAACAGAGGCACCAAGGTCAGTGCAGAAGGAGGGGGAGGAGGTGCTCCAGACACTGGAGCTGAGATGTCCCTGCAGCCTGTGGTGAGGACCATGGTGAGGCAGGTTGTCCCCCTGCAGCCCACGGAGGTCCATGGGGATGCAGAGATCCACCTGCAGCCCACGGGGGAGGTGCCCACGCCAGAGCGGGTGGATACCAGGATGCTGCGGTACGGTGGGAGTCCCAGTCGAGAGAGAGGTCTTGCTTCCAGGCTGGAGCAGCCGTCCTTGGAGGACTGCACCCCATGGCAGTGACCCACACCGCAGCAGTTTTGGGAGGACTGTCTGCCCGTGGGATGGACTCATGTTGCAGCAGTTTTGGGAGTACTGCTGCTCGTGAGAGCAGATCCACGCTGGAGAAGTGTGTCGATAGAGTGATACAGAGTTCCCAGGCAGGTGCAAAGGAGAGCTCTTTATTACAAAAATCAAACCCTTTTAAGCAGTTAGCCATTATGAGAATACATACCATTGAAACACAACAAACAATAATTCAACCAGTCACCATAAGCCACGAGGTGACCATGCGAAAGTTATGTAACTTGTTTTCTCTACTTCTAAGTTAGCTGAACTGGTTCCCAGAGGCCTTTTTACTTAGCCAAAGTAGCAGAAGTGAACCATGATTTTACAAGGGTAACAAGGCCTTAATTTTGCAAGGTTTTACCTATCCGCAACAGAGAAGTTCATGGAGAACTGTCTTCCGTGGGAGGGACCCCACGGTACAGCAGGGAAACAACAACTCTCCCTGAGCAGCGGAAGAAATATCCTGAGTGATGAACTGACCAAAACCCCCACCCCATCTCCCTGCGCTGTCGGTGGGAAGGAGGGAGGGGTTGGGGGGAGAAAAGAGTGTCTTTAAGGGCTTATATTTTTACTTCTCATTCTCCTACTCTGATCTTATTAGTAATAAATTCACCTTATATCATTAAGCTGAGCCTGTTTTGCCCTTCAAGTGTTTTTCTCCCAGTCCTTAACTCATTAACTCTGTTAAATTCTCTCCTCTGTCCAGTTGCAGTGCAGAGGAGAGAGAGTGAGCGGGCTTTTCGTGGGTGCCTGGCATTTGGCCAGTGTCAAACCACGACAGACTCCCAGAGTGGCATCTGAACAGTCAGACAGGAAAGTGTCCTTAACGGTTTGCTGACCCAGATAGGATCCTAGGCTACTACCTTTGGAGCCTGTCTCCTCCAAACAACCAACTGCCGGCACCTGGTGAGTTCACCTGGAATCTTTACAGCAGGGAGGAGCCAAAGGATGAATGTTAAAACTCCTTGAGCAGATTCAGTATATTTATGGAACACATATAATTTATATATGTTCCTTTTCTGGGTTCAGTATAGGTGGCCCATCCACCTTGGTCAAAATTGGAATAATTTTGTCCCAGATAGATGGTATATGACACATCATGATATGATTCCATCGTTGTCCTCATGTACTCTTTACACCTGGCATTAGCTGGCTTGTGGCGGCCCTGAACTCATAGCGTTCGCTGAAACTTTATTGTGAATTAAGATGATACAACAGTGTGTGCTTTACTCATGAACATATGTACAATATCTACAGAAGTAAGGAGCGTTCTGGAGCCCAGGGACCAGGCTGTCTTCTCTTGCCTTGCCTTGGAGAGACCCAGGGCCCTCAAAAGTTCATAATTTCTATGGTACTGTTTCCCCTGCGCTCCAAGGGGAAAGCCCACAAATACAATGTTTTCCGCATTTGTAAGTTCCTGGATGTGTTTGTGAAGATGTTGGTATTTCTTCACTTTTCCAATGGCAGACTCTTCTAGAGATGTGTTGGTATACTCATATCGCACAGTCACATCCACCACAAATGCTTGGTTTTCCTTCACAAAAATTAGGTCTGGCTTGTATAACTCGTTGTCATCTATGTGATTCCTGAAACACTGTCCACTTTGTTTTTAGCTTCCTTTGATAACATTTCACAGATGTAATTGTGCCTTTTAATTCTTGCATCCTGCACAATTGGGCAGTTCCCGATGATATGGGAGCATGTTTCATTCTCAGCCTGGCAGTGCCTGCAGGATTTGATGTACTATTCTTGTCTACCCCTTGCTGGTGATGCCTTATCTGGGACTACCTAAAAGAGAGAGGCTTGACAAAGATCAAAAGGTTAAAAGCAGTGGTGTTTATTTGAAGGCCTTCAGGTACATCCAGGGAAGTCAGAGCTCACTAGGGGGGCTTACACCCTAAGGTGGACCCCCTAAGATCAGCTCCCCAGGATAGACCACCCAAGATGGACGACTGGTCATGAGTTTTCCATACTTTTATAAGTTTGGTCTATTAGCATACCAGGGCTAGCTGTTCCAATTAGAGCTTTAGGTAATGAAGTAATTCACCCCAAGTTTGCTCCCCCTTCACCAAGGCTGTTTACAGATCTTGGGCCTGAGGCAGTAAGGTGTCCTTGAGGTCCAGGCCCAGAGATGGATTATTTTGTCTAAAGACAGTAGCTAACACTTTATATGGGCTTTAGAGTTACACACTAAGAATTGCAAGGTTACGAGTATATGAGAAATATAAAAGCCAAAATCCTAAGGCATCACCAGGAACTCTCTTGTGGGGTAAACGCTGGCTCTCAACTGCAATGCTGTAACGAGCTTCCTGTGAGGTATGCCTCTGTAGTTCTTGATCCAGAAGTTGCTGGTCCTATCACCTTCTAAGTTGGTAATTCCTCAGCCCTGGGATACCAGTTTGGTCTATTTTGCAAATTCTGGTTTTCTCCAGTTGCAAGGTTTTGGATAGATGATCTTCAGAGTGGCTACCTCCCATTCTGATGTTATTTCCTCATTACCCTAATCAGGTAGTTCCATAACTGGTTTGGGTTCCCATATTGATGGCATCTTTTCTTTGCCTCCTCCAGCTTGTATCCATAGCTTTTCATATGCTTGTTCAATTTGTTCTTTTTTTTTCAGAATTGTTTTGATTGTTTCATCCAAGGACTGAGTGCGTCTATGTAGTCTTTGGGCTTGTACACTTGGAATTGGTCCCATCAACCTGGTGATACCCAAACCTCCATCCTTTGTGCTTGAATACAGGATGGCATCACATGTGCTCAGTGGTAGATGCAACCGTTCCTTGACAGTCGATTGTATTTGTAAGTCAAGGGACTTGAGGAAACCTGCTTTCATATCAGTGTGGTCTACCAAGTAGGTCAGTCTGGGGATGGTATAAATTTTTAAAATGTCAATCTTCTGTAATGGTTTTTAGCGGTGCCTTATCAATCTGTTGTAACCAATCTCCTAACTTTACAGATAGTTCTGGTTTAGATATACCAGTCAAAGGGTCCATCTGCAGGCCTAAATATTTCTCAGAACTACCAGGGTCAATCATATTGAGGGGTGTGCTGTTAAAAATCCATACTGGACAGTCATTGATGGTATATGAGTCTTTTGTTGGCTCTCGCGGGGAGAGTGGAAGCTTCAGACAAGCCCTGCCTTAGCCTCAAATTTTGGCAACAGTTTAAATTTAAGAAATCCCTCTGGCCCACAAGTTATAATGATGGCAAATCAGATCTATTTATAAAAATGAATTATTTATTAAAGAGACGAGATAACAGACAAAAGATCTTAATCAGAATTATTATACAGTATAAAACTAAAGAACTACTAGTAGATTATAGCATAGCATAACATAAAACAGTGCATGATATCAAGGTACCTATATTAAAGCTAGCAAAATAAATAGTATTGATTAGGAATCAAATGTAACTTACCACTGAAACAACGATAATGTACACAGATTCCTTCACTCAACCTCTGAGGGAGTAACCGTGAACCTGGTGTCCCTATTTATGGGAGAAACTCCACACATTTCCAAGGAAATGTATAGAAGATTTCTACTTTGTGAAAGTTTAGTGTGGCTTTTATAGTTGTAAAGTGAGTGTCTGTCAGTCAAAAATCCAGCTTATCTTCCAGATCTCACTTTGACGGTAAGATGTTTATTGGCAGTTGGGAGATGCCAGACCAGTGTTAACCCCATGGTGCCAAAATAACTCACTACAAGACAGCTTATTCTGTTTGAGTTATCTGACTGGTTAACAAACAATAGATAAACTCTTGTGGGGGGTGAGATGCCCTGCTACATTGGCTTGATGTAGAAGCCATGGCACTTTTCTCCCTGTGTCTTGAGAGCAGTAAGTACACAGAAGGTCTCTAAGATTTTGATGTTACTCTCCATGCCTTCCCAGGAATCACTTAATACCAAATCATGGGCAAAGGCCATCGCTGTTATGGTGTTTCCTCCCTGTTGGTACCCTTTTCCACACTCTTTCAGCTTGCACAGCAGGGGGTCTACAGCCAGATTGAGTAGAAGCTGCAGCATTGGATTGCCTTGTTTCACACTGACTTGGATCTGGATGAGGCCTGTCTGTTCATTCTTTGTGTCGATATAAGTATTGATGTTCTCATACATGTTCTTAATCAAGGTGATAATATCAGGGTCTACTCCCTTCTGTTTCAGACCCATTAGGATGTGTTGATGGCTCAGAGTGTCAAAGACTTCACGATGTCAATGAATACCACTCCCAGCTGTCTGTGTTCTTTTTTCACATTTTGAATTAACATTTGTAACAGTTTGAAATTCTCAGAGCATCCTGCTGCTCTTATAAATCCTATCCGCCTGGGATTAATGGGGCATGCCTTGGCCAGCCTTGCTGTCATTATTCTGGAAAACAGTCTTAAAATGATTGATCTGAGAGTAATAGTTCTCCAGTTGTTGCTGTCCTTGAGGCATTCTGGTCTGGTTGACTTTGGTATTAAAACAGTCCAGCATCCCCTCACCATGCTCAGTACCATTCCTGATGTCAGTCATAGATTGAAAATTTCCATGGAGTATTTGGGGTCCATTTTACTGAGGTCCCTCAAAGTAATTCCCTCTGGCCCTGGAGCAGAGTTCTTACTCATCTCTTTGATGTTCTTAGAAATTTCCTTTGCCGTGATCATGGTTCAGAAGACGTTGTCAGCCTGTCCATTCAACTGAAATCCACCAAGGCCTTTAAACATTCCGGGTGATTCCCATCTTGATTTGAACACAGAGTGTACTTCATCAGGTGGTATCTCACATTTCAAGGATTCTATATCATCCAGAATGATTCCTGCTAGTTTCCCCCTGTCCAGGTAGAATAATCACTGGTACCATAGATATTGTCCTTTTCTGATGGCCCTCTTCTTCATCCACTTTTTTTGAGTTTTTGCAGAATGTGCATCCCGAGTCTTTCGGTGGTTCCATTCCCAACTCCCTTTCGTGATCTGGCACATCATGCTCAGGCATTTGTAGCAGTCTTGAGCTGTGTCATTAATCACCGATGACAGTTCTTGTCCTTCAATCATCTTTTCAAATGCCCGCTGATAGTTGGTAAGCTTGTATGATGATAACCATTCCACGATAGTTTTTCAATAATGGGACCTCAGTTGCCCTTCCCTCAGTAATTCAGTGTCTGTGAGATGTTCCTCTTCTTCCTCCATCTGTTGACTTCGGTCCAGTTCTTTTCCTTTCTTCCTCACAGGACTTTTATTCAGCATCCGTCTTTTGTCACTAATTTGTTTTGCTGTTTTAGATGGAATATGTTCTGCAATTAGTTTATTGCGGGAGCTCAGGACTTCTGAACAACGAATCAATATGATTACGCAGAAGACGCTTTATTGTTTACATTACACTCTACTTATACATTTTACAACTACTGTACACGCGATCACGCATTATTTGATTGGTCCCTCTATCTTGTCCACGTGCTCTGCATGCACCTTCTAGAAAATATGATTGGTTCTAGTCCAGTGCAGCAGTCTTTCTTTATCTACTTCTTGCTGCCTTGGTATTCTGTTCTTCAGCTTTTTCTTTCCCAATTTAGCGCAGCTTACATTTCAGTAACCTTGATGAATTCCTGAGGGCTCTGATAAGAATAACTGAGGATGGTTTGGCTGGGGCACATTTCAGGGCTCAAATACCTTACAACAGTTTATTGATGTTTTTGTTACCCCCATACTGTTTGTCCAGCTTCTTCAACAACTCCTCTTTCTTTAACATCATTTGTGGGCCCCTTGAGCAATTTTTCTTTGGGGTGGGAGGCAGCAATCTGCTCCATATTCCTTACAACAGGATGCACTAGTCTCTTGTGTTGTTCCAGGCCGACTTTAGTTTTAAAGCTTTTCCTGCACATGTCACAGGTCCACTCTCCAGCTGGAGTAATTTCTACAGACCCTTTACATTGTGGGAAATGACAGGCGATACTGTGATATTTTCCATTCTCTTTTCCACACTTGGCACATTGAAACAAAATCTTTCTTCTCCCATGGGCTCTCTTTAGACATTCGATTAGCCCCAGCACTTGGTCTATCTGGGTTCTACAGCATGGACATGGTGGATTTCTGTCTGGGACCTTCACCACTGGTGTGTCCTCTGGTGCTGGATCTGTGCTGCTCTCTGGGATAGATGAGGTTGCAAACAGAGCGCTGTCCTCCTCCTCCTTGCTGTTCTCACTTTCTGTCCCATCACAGCAGATGTTTTCTGCCGTGGCAGTTTTAGATGTAGGAAGTTCATATACCTTGGGATACCTGACCGGATGGAAGGATGAAACCCCTCATTATCAACCACCCCAGAGTTATAAAACTCCAATCTCACCAAATCAATTTCATCTTCCACCAGTTTACAGTGGGTTGATGTCAAATTTGTGGCCAGAATGTCTTTTCAGTCTAAAGGACTGGTTTGTGTGGTCATTGATACCTGCATTAATCGCACCAACTAGAATATTTTGTCAATTTCAGTAAGATCAGTCAATTAGTGTGAGGGTAGTAAAGGCCAACAGTAAACCCTCAGTAACTGCTGAGCTGTGCCCAAGTAGAACCCATGGGCCAGGCTCTGGGTAAAAAACTAAAGTTGTTAACATAAATTTGTTTCACCTTTTTTAGTACTATCGCTGGTTAGTGAGTCCAAATGATAGGGAGAGAGTAACTAACCACATCTCACTGGGGCAAAGGTCAACTTGGTTACTCCTAGGGGTATCTGGCCAGACCATGGGGAGGTGCGACCTCTGCAGCTGATCCCAGTTAGTAACTATTTATCCCATCTTCAAGTCCCTCTGTTGGTGCAGCATTTGGTTGAAACAAGGAACAGGGTGTTTGGAGTCCCTCATAAGGCACATGCAGTAGGGGATTTGAAGTTTATAGGGTTTCTAATTATTGTTTTTAGCACTTGAAAAGGGATTTGAAGTCCCTGTTAGTGCTTGAAATAGTGGTAAATAGACCCGGCATAGAAAACAGGGTGCCCTTGTACGAGGTTGTGCAAAATTGGGAAAAAATATACTGTACAACAGAGTTATCCAAGGAGCATGCAATTGTTGCCTTTTTCTACCTAAAATTAGAAGCTGGACGATGTTAAAAGGGTAGGGGAAGTGGTACCTTTATTTGGAGGTCCTCCGAGGATACAAAGCACAATGATTGATCGATCCCAACAGCCGCAGCAGCAGCTGCCCCACCGTACATCCGTCATGTACTGTACCCCCCCAATGGACTCCAGCACTTTTATAGGTTTATAGCAAACTAACATAGTTGACAAAAATCTCCCAATTAGAAATACAGTTAATGAGGTAATTCCCCCCTTGGTTTAGCCTCCCACCGAACCTCCCTAACACTGCTAGCTCTACTGTTGTTTTGGCTCTTAGGAGACATGGGACAGAGAAATGTCCCTGGCCTCCAGAACACTAGTGGTGATAAGGTGACATAGGAATCTTATTTTGACTATGGGATAGGGAAACTATTAACTTATGAATTTATAAGGTCATAGGGTAAAGGCTACAGGGCTACAGGACTACTAATATATAAAAAGTATGAAAGCAAAAATCCTACTAATATAAAAAGCATAAAAGCAAAAATCTCTTTGGCATCACAATAATGTTGTGCCAAGAGGATTGACCACTATAACATGGACTGGTAGGTCGGCAGAATTATGGCCATCACAAGGAACTTTTGATCAATTGATATGTTTGCAATAATTGTGCTTGGCACCTTACAATAATGTCAGTAAGGGCAGTTGGTGGGCTGGACCCATCACTTGGGGATAAGGACTGGCTCTAAGGGCTGGGTCAGGTGGGCTGGGTCCCGGGGCTGGACAGTGACTCTGGACACACGCTGGGCCCTTCCCGCGAGTCGCCCTGGATGCAGCGGGCACCATTGCTGTGTGCCGCTGCCCCCCCTCCTTCATGGTGGGTGGTGACACGATGTGATTCCTACCCAGTGCTCTAAGAACAGCAGCTGGACATGGGTCAGTTGGTCCTAAGCAACAGGCAAGTGCTGTTCCAAACAGACAGGCAATGGCCTCCACTTCCCTCTGCTGATCAAGAGTCAGGAATTGGGTTCAGATCCCCAAATCCAGAGTGGCAGAGATGGGCGCCATGAGGAGGCAAGTGCAGTGACGTAACCAGTCCTGAGGAAGGCAACAGGAACCCTGGGCATAGTTCTGTTGGCACCCGATGAGCAGTCACCAGCCCATAACCATCCGGGGGAGGGGGTGTCAGTCTGCACCAGGCTGTACCCATATCCACAGCAGGGCTCCAAAGCGAACAGCCCATCTCCTGCCATTTCCTTGTGAATACTGGGGGATGATTTGAGGGCTTGGCTGAACTTGGTTCAGAGAGAAGACTGATGGAGAGTTGTTTAAGCATTTTAAAAGATTAAGTGGGAAACTATTCAAAATTGTGTGCTATAGACAGTGTTTTAATGTATGGTGATTCCTTCAAGACACTTTAAGAGGTCATTACATTTTTTTTGTGGACTTCTAAAAAAGATTTTTTTCTTTTGCAACTAACATTTGGCAATTGGTACACAGATGAAACGTCTCCAGAGAGTGCACAAAACACCAGCTGAAGTAGTTGTTCACTCTGTGTTGCTATTCTATGCACATGGAGTTTCTTCAAAAAGGGGAATTCAGGGAGATCTGCATATAGAGGCACACTCATTTTCAAAATGTGTGCTGTTTGTGTCTTTTTTTTTTCTAGAAAAATTATCTTTTTTGTGAATTCAGATTTAATTGTGACAATTTGAATTGACTGTTGGGGCATAAACTTGAAATACCTTGCCAAGAGCAGGTTTTCCAGAAGATGTGTGTCAGCTGAAACACTGCTATATTTTTTGTATGTAGATGAGATTTCCTGTGGACTAGTACTTTCTTATAATGGTGGTAATCTTGCGTATATTTCAAAAAAAATATTTGTAAAAGCGCATTTTTCTACATATACATTTATATTAGGTAAGAGGATGGTGTAAGAACCTGATAATAAGAGAAATGCTTCAAAAAGTGCTTCATCATTATGTCTGCTTATCATAATCTCTCTTGAACACCTGAAAACTACATGCCGAATGGACTGTGAGCAGCCTGCTTTGAGGCCCATAAAAAGGAAGGCAAAACCTGTGCAAAAGCGGTGGAGGAGAAAGAGAAGGGCAGAATTTCTGGCCTTTGCCTTTCCCCCTTCCCCCCACCATTGCCTGCTGCGAGACACCCTGGGGCCTCCTGGAGCCAACATCGCCAGCTTGAGAACTGCCCCGATCCTGCATCCTTGGACCGAAGTCACAAGTGAGTTGTGGAATCCCCCCTCTCCCTGCTCCTACGTTCTTTGGTGAGAGCACCCCAAGTGGACCAAGGTTCGACTGCAGGGATTGGGCACCACACCTGCATTTCAGAGGACGGGCAGCCACATTCCAGCCAAACTGCTCCTAAGACTGGAAAAGGCGGATAAGATACTTCAAACGGCAGAAAGAAAGAAAAAAAAGAGGCACAAATTGCTTCCCCCACCCCCACCATCCATCTCAGCGGCAAAAAGGTAGCAAAAGTGTGGTGGTGAGCTATCCTATGCTTTTAAAGTAACCTTAGCTTTTTCTAACTTTTCTCTACTTTCCTCTTTCTTTCTCTTTGCCTCTTTTACTGTTAAATATATCAAATTTTTGGTATCAACATTTAACATCATTCGTGTTTTAATTTCATTACTGGGAATATTTGAACATAAGTTTGTTCCACTTTATTCACAGAGAGTTCTCTTTGCTCCTCTGTGGTTAGACTGGATCGTAACAGATGGTAAACATGCAAAGAATATTTGAAGACTTCCCCCAGAATAAGGACAACTGTTGTAGCTGATCTCAAAGATTTGCTATGTTCTATTGAAACACAGGACCCCTTTTCTTTAACAAAAAACTTTAGTACAAAGTATAAGATTAATGAAAGTTAAGTACTGACTGCTATGCATAGATAAACTGCTTTTGCAAGGCTAAGGGTCTAGCCTGAGTGGGCTAGGAAGATAAGAGAAAGGAATGCGAGCTAAATGCGTCAGAATAACCATTTTTTTTCTTTCTTCTTCTTTCAAAGCAAGGGCTTAGCTCCCCTATGGGCTAAGTGATAAGAAGGAAGCAGCATGTTAAACAAGGAAGCTAGTTTTTAATGACAAATAACAGAGCTGACACAAAAGACAGAAAAATGCAGGTTTTTTTATATAGTAGAGAATAGAAACATAATTAATACACAATTATAGATGAAGTATAACTAATATAGTAATAAAGTGTGTGTTAGCAAAATGAGTTTGATGAGCGTATGGTGTGTCATGTTTGTAAGCCTAAGATAAAAAAAAGCAAAGTCATGAAAAGACGTAACCCTTAAAGCTGTAACTTTAGATAAATGAACAAAACACGGGCGGAGGCCAAACTTGTAAAACATATAAGTATGCATTGCAAAAAAGAGCCCGGCAGGCATACACATGGAGGTTTAACCCGTGTGCCTCCCCAACCCGGCCAATAAAGGTGTGCTTTACTTTACAGTACCTTACAGTGGAGTAGATTCCTTTGAATCACTATTTGTAAATGGAGGACATAACCTGAGGCCAGGATTAGTGGCATTCTCACAGCAGCAGGAAACCTTCTTACTTTTCAAACTAATGTTATTTATATTAACTTGGGGGACACGGTTTCATTTTCTTCCAGGAGGACAATATGCAAAGGGTACTGCCTGAGCAGGAAACTGGTTCTGTTTCCTGTTGTAAGGTATTTGAGCCCTGAAATGTGCCCCAGCCAAACCATCCTCAGTTATTCTTATCAGAGCCCTCAGGAATTCATCAAGGTTACTGAAATGTAAATTGCGCTAAATTGGGAAAGAAAAAGCTGAAGAACAGAATACCAAGGCAGCAAGAAGTAGATAAAGAAAGACTGTACCACATTGCACTAGAACCAATCATATTTTCTAGAAGGTGCATGCAGAGCACGTGGACAAGATAGAGGGACCAATCAAATAATGCGTGATCGTGTGTACAGTAGTTCTGAAATGTATAAGTAGAGTGTAATGTAAACAATAAAGCGTCTTCTGCGTAATCATATTGATTCGTTGTCCAGAAGTCCTGAGCTCCCGCAGTTTCCCCTTAAGTTAAAAAAGAAAGGGAAACAATTTTGCTATTAAAAAAAAATTGTGAATGAGAAAATGCTTTAAAGTTCTGTTGTGGTCTTCAGGAGGTAAAAAGTTAGGCCCATTGAATCTGCAGATAATTTTGGCACTTAATGCACTGCAATTAAGATATAAAATTACCAGGCTGTCCTGGGTACAGAGGAAAGGAAGTGTGGAGTTTCTAGCACTGTTTAATTCAATGCCACCCACATCATGGCAGGGGCATGGTTTCATGAGGAAAAGCTGGGGCACTGCCACTGCCATTTTTGCTTCCATGGAGAAGGAGCTTGCCCGGGACCATGCCACACTGCTGCTGGTGCCGCCACCCACGAAAAGCTGCAGTGGGATCTGAGCCCTGCCGGGTGGCATGAAGTGAGCAGCTCAGCAGCATAACTCCTTACTTGAACTAGCTTTCCAGGTTTTGTTTTGTCCCTATGTTTTTGTTGTTTCCAGGCTATGGGGAGGAGGTTGAGCTGCAAGAGCCTCTCCAGTGTGCTGCCTTTGTCCTCCAGGGGGCCACGTGGTGGGCAGTGTGGGGACAGCCACCATTTTGCCTTTGTCTGGGAAACAACACTGGTCTCTCTCTCTCCTTGGGAAGCATTTTTGTTTGTTCAGTTGTGAATACCCTCTTGTGGATAGAGCACTCTCTCTTTTGTGCCCTCTTTTATTGATATTGCTGTGTTTATTGTGAGTTTTTCAGTAAAATTGTGATTCCCACTTCTGGTGTCTCCTAGTGTTTGCTGTCAGAATGGGGCGAGGAGGAGGGACAGGTTGAGTGGGGTTAGTTTTGCCGCTGGGTTTTAAACCAACACACTGGCAAATCAGTTCTTGCACAATATGTAGATGATTTGTCATTAGCAAATTGTGATGAGAATGCTTTTATACTAGACATTTGTCGTGGGTTTGTTGCCAGATGAAAAATCGTTTGCACCTGGTGGGCTAATACAATGCTTATTCTTCGAAAAACATTGCCCTATGGAACTCCACAATGCTTATTCTGTAGGAAGAAGAACTGGACAGGAATCAGCCCAGTTGTGCCAACTTTTACCAGTTCACCAGGCAGTCAGGTATGACTTTGGGGTTGTCGACCACCAGGGACCACCAAAGAGACCCCCAGGACAGAAGAACACATGTGTAAAGGGGAGGGAAATATGTTAATGATTTCAGGGAAATGATTATCATATATATGTGTCTTGGTTTAAGACAATTTCAAGGAGAACACTGGAATTAGTTGTCTCCCTTTATAGGTTCAACCAATCCCTTTCCACCAATAAGGAATAAATACAAGTAGATATAAGTGAAAACAATAACAGTTTACTAACAAATGGAACAGCAACAGGTAAAAAAATAACAGTAAATAACTGCTAGATACAAAATTGCTAAATCTCATGAACCCCACAGGAACAGAGACCTGAAATGCCGGAAGTACCCTTTCCAAGATGGCGCCTGCCAGAGGCAGCTGTGTGGCTTGAAAGACAAAGGGAAGATGACATCACACCCTTCCCTTCTAAGATGGCACCCTCCAGGCAATTGCGTGGTCCCGGGAACAAAGAGACAAGATGGCAGCACCCCCTACCAGGAAGACAGGAGCCTACAGAGCAGTTCTAGCAGCAGAGAAGACTTGCTGGCTCATGTGGGATCCACACTGCTGCCTGCTGATTCCTCTTGCTGTTCGCTGAGCTCTGCCAGTGCTGCTGCTATGCTCTGCACTGTGGCTGTAGCGGGGGGGGAAGGACCAGTCTGTCTGTGCTGGCACAGGGTAATCCGACCCCAGGAACTTGCTCACTTTTCTTGCTGCTGGCAGAGTTTGCAAAGTTCACTTCAAAACAGTTTCTAATTGCGAAATGAAGCCTTTACGAGTGGCCACAGTTGCAAACCCAAAACAACCACCTCCAAAGCAAAGCTCCTGCTGTTAGAAATGATACAACTTTTAAAATTTTTTGTAACTTTAGTCAGGTTTGTTCACCTTTGCCCGGGGGGAATTGAAGCTTCTTTTCAATTAACTGTTTCTTGGGGGAAGTCTGAGAAGCTTAAGCACCCCAGCTGATTAGGGAGTACTCAGAAAACATAGGAGAGATGAAGAAACATTAACATGCATTAAGAAATATCTACCTCAAACAACTAACCCCTGGTGTGGTCAGAGACACCAAGTCTGGCAGAAGATGCATAAGAGAGCCTAAGAACAGGACCAAATTAGCATTGGAAGCAAAGGGATCAATAACCACCAGGAGACTGAATACTAAGAACTGTGTAATTTAAGACCAATGAACTAAAATTGCTTGAGTTTTGTCTGTATAAATATGGGGAACCTCGGGTAAAGGGTCATATGTGATGGAATGATTTTGATGCCAGAGAGATTTTTTGCTTTTATGCTTTTTATATTAGTAGCATTTTTAGTTTTATACTTTTATATATTAGTAACCCTATAATCCTATAACATCTACTCTGCAACCTTGTATTCCTATCCTATAGACAAAATAGAACCAAGTTATCAGCCTTTAAGCATTCCAGAGTTGGACTTGATATCTGAAAAATGAAGCTATTGAAGTAAGCAGAAAACTTCCAATAAAAACTTGCCACAAGGAATAGTGTGACAAAATTCTACTTTTCATTGGAGAATATTTCAAAACTATGTTAATTCACAGAAACCCTATAATAGTAGAAGCACAGAACCTTTTGAACCCTTTTTGTACCCTTTTTACCCTTGTATAACTTAGACTTGCTGGACCTGCTCACAGGATTGGGCCCAAACCCTGCGCAAGTGGTGGGTCCTGGGGGGGATATCCCTAGGAAAGCTTTGGTTTCTCTGAATCCTTTAATAAATTTTTACTTTTTACCCTCTTATTCGGCCTCAGCCTTTACTTTTCAAACATATAAGGCAACAGATCTGGTGCACCAATGTGAGGCACGATTCCCCGAAAACTTCCCAGATTTTTGAACAGTTTTTAAGTTTTTTTCTTCCAGAAAAAAGAAGTCATGTGACCAAGACGAACTACCACGCTCTGGAGCGGGGAATCCAAGAACCACCAGAGGAAGAAAAGAGAGGTAATAACACCAAGAGAAAGCAAAATTGTTAGTTGCTAGTGTGTTTGTTTGGTTAAGAGATCTCTTTTGTTTGATTCAGTGGTGTTTAGAGGAGGGAATTGGATTTAGCGTAAGTTTTGCCTACTTTGTTTGTTACCCTGTGTCCTGGAGTGACTTTATGATGCTATATATCCCAATCACCTGCTTAATGAAAAATATTAACTCTGTGTCTTTAAGCTGGCTCGAGAAGCCAGGAGCTATGTTTTGGTTTTCTTCGAAGGATATTTACATTCTTTACCTTTATCAGCTCGCTATGTTATGGTTCTGAGGAGAGAACATCTCGACAGTTGCTTTCTTTATAGTTGAAGGCGAAGGGACACTTTTTTTACCTTTTTTCTTGTGAGCTTTCGCCCTGTTTTTACTCAGCTGAGGGATATTCAGATGGAGTTAAAACTTGCTTTTGACTTTTTCCCTCCTCTGCCTGAGGCAAGGGAAGAAGACAGGTTTTTTTCCTCCTGGGATCGTAGTTTTTTTTCCTTCTTCCTTTGGAACTTTACAACAGACAACTGGGCTCTGTTCTACATACCATCTTTCCGGGGCCTACACCCCCTGGGCCTGGACAGGGCCTACTCCATACTCAAGCAGCTAGCTAGAGACAGAGCAGAAGACCACACCTGCCAAGGACTCAGCACTTTGATTCATCCAGGTTATCCTCATCACAAGAGGTTTATTATCTAACATTATTCTTTCTTTTTTTTATTTT
Organism: Amblyornis subalaris; assembly: GCA_018881555.1. Taxonomy (NCBI): domain Eukaryota; kingdom Metazoa; phylum Chordata; class Aves; order Passeriformes; family Ptilonorhynchidae; genus Amblyornis; species Amblyornis subalaris. The sequence continues at coordinate 16,966 of JACAXG010000489.1, forward strand.
CCTTTCCCTTTCCCCTGGTGCCTGTGTGCACACCCCCCCCAGCTGCTGAGTTTTGTTAAATAAACAGGGGGTTTTTTTCACTTTGCTCTGAGAAATTCTTAAGGGGAGGGGAAGGGAGTTTTGAACCCTATGTTTTGCAGAGGAGGCTCTTCGAGTCTTCCTCCTAAGTTTGTCCAGACCATGACACCTCATCTCTAACACCAGTTGGTACAGTCCTTGGTTGGGGGAGGGAAGCAGCAGTTCAGCTCTGTAAGTCTGCGTTTTCCCCCAACCCCAAGGTGCCAGTGGTGCAGAGGTAGTGCTGCTGCTTGTGAAATCCTAGGGCCAGGGTTCGAATCCTGTGCGTGGCCCTAGTTTGAAAGCCTACTGTTCTTTCTCAGTTTTGTCTTTTCTCTCTGCCTTTTCACGTAATACAGCTTTCTTTAGTCCAATCCAGTGCTGGACGCTGTCTTGGAACTGTATTCTTGCTTCCTGTTGATCTGTTCTGTCTCCGCGGCTTTTAGCTTGTAAAAATGGGAAACATAGGTTGTGTTTATTCAAGTGGAAGTGTAGATATACCTAAAAATTCTGCCTTAGACCTGGTTTTGAAACACTGGACTAATTTAACTGGGAAAAGAAGTCCTCTTACAAAACCAGAGATTATAAGATTGTGTACTGCAATTTGACCATTATATCAGTCATCAAATGGAGAAACTTGGCCTCAGTTTGGGATGCTGGATGATAGGCTGATATTAAAATTAACATCACGGCTTCATTTAGAGGAAAGATGGGATGAGCTAAGATACGTGGAACCTTTCCTTGTACTTTCCACCCGCCCTGAGATCCAAAACTCGAAAAGACAGTGTATATTGGCTTTAAAAGGGAAAGGTAGAAAAGATGAAAAGAAAGAAGTGGCTTTTAAAACGGAATATGAGTTACCGGAAATAAATCAGATAACTCCCGCCATGAGGGACGGACAGGGAAGAGGGAGGGGGGCCCCTTCCTCCTCCCCGTCCTCCCCCTCCTCCCCCTTCCCCGCCCAAATCGTCTGCTCCGTCCTCTTCCTCGGAACATTAGAGTGGAGGAGGGACAGAGACTCCCCCCCCCGTCCTCCCCACTGGTGAAAATAGAAAAGGAGCAGGATGACCCCTTCAGCTGGCCTAACCCTCCCCCACAGTTAGACCAGCCCCTAATTCCAACAGGGTCCGGAGGTGGGGAAAAGCCACGTGTGGGCCRGCCTTTCTGGCAAGGGACGGGGCAGCCTCTAAACCCAACCCCTGCTCCAAACCACGCCTCAGTCCCGCCTGTAGGGACGGCACTGGGGGGTGGGGAGCTGACTCCAGCCCAGCCCTTAGGGGAGGGGCTGCAGCCCACAGCTCCGCCTTGGGAAAGTGATGCACCTGGCCCATCCCATGGGAGGAATGGGAAGGGAACATCCCAGAGTGACATAAGGAGGACAGGGAACGAGAAAAAGAAAGGAAGGTCACATCGCCACAGACGAACCAATAGAGGGAAAGGGAAGCGACCTGTCATCCGAGACCAGAGTGACACAGACAGCAGCACAGATGTGGACAGCAGCAGTGATTCTGATTCCGATTCCTCTTCAGAAGAGTTTGATTCATCTCCCCTCCCTGAAAGAAAGGCTAAAGGAAAGGCTTCTTGGTCCAAGAAAAGAAAAGGGAAGGTAGCTAAAAAAGCCATAGAGGCCTCCAGTCCTGTAGCTAGAAGGACGAGATCCAGAAAGGGAAAAGAACCAATACTGCAAGCCCCATTGAGGGAAACTTTGGGAAATCAGGGACCAGTTTATATCAAGGTCCCCTTTTCTCTGACGGAGCTACAAACCTGGAAAAATTCATTTGGGAAATACAAAGAGGACCCTCAAAGGGTGGCTGAATTTGTAAAACAAGCTATCAAAACTCAGTGTCCAGACTGGAATGATATGAACAGCATAATGAATGCTTTGCTAGACCAAACAGAGCGAGAAATGGTAAAAAGAACAATCATTTCAACTATTGAGGGCCAAATAGTGGGTGGTGGGATCCGTGAATCAGTTGGTGAAGTCTTTCATTCAGATGACCTCAAGTGGAATCCAAATATCCCAGCAGACATGGAAAAGCTGAAACGTTACCAAAACTGGATAGTATATGGAATGAAACATGCAACCCCCAAAGCTATAAATTGGTCCAAATTATATGAAGTAAAACAGGATGAGAATGAATCCCCAACAGACTTTTAAAATCGGCTAAGAGAAACTGCAAACAAATACACCAATATAGACCTGGAATCCCCTGAAGGAAAGGCTCACCTGGTTTACTTGTTTGTGGGTCAATCTTCAAATGATATAAGGAGAAAATTCCAAAAGCTAGATGAGAAGCAGGATATAGCCAAATTGCTAGATGTAGCTTGGACAGCATACAGGAACAGAAAGCCAAGAAATCGGGACAGACGTCAGTACAGTAAAAAAGATTCTAATGAGAAGTCACCTAAGAAATCAAGAAATAGTGCCTCTTCTTCTTTGGATGGTGACCAGTGTGCTTTCTCCAAAAAGAAGGGGCATTGGAAAAATGACTGTCCAATACTGAAAAAGAAGTCCCAGGGGCCAACCCCTCAATTAGCAGTGAGCCAGGGATGAAGGGGACCGGAGGCTTCTACCCCAGCACAGCCTCTGGTTAGAGCTAAGCTGGGAAATGAGGAGATTGAGTTTGTAGTAGATACTGGAGCAGCATATTCTGTATTAAATACTTTAGAAGGGAAACTGAGTCAAGATACTGTAGATGTGGTTGTTACCACAGGGATATGCAAAACAAGGCCGTTCTTCCAGCCTTTAAAATTCAAATTGGGAAAACATTGGGTAACACACAAATTTCTCTATATGCCAAATTCCCCAAAACCCTTGTTGGGAAGGGACTTATTGGAAAAATTGGAGGCAGAAATTAAATTCAAAAGGGGCGGGGAAATACAAGTTATAATTCCTGAAACTAAATTTGTCGAGATAGCTGCACTTTTCATAGAGAAACATCATGGAGAAATCCCCACAGAAGTTGAAAATGCTGTCATTCCAATAGTGTGGGCCAATGAAATCCCAGGAAGATCCAAACAAGCAGAGCCTGTGATTATCACACTTAAACCAGGAGCCACACAGGTAAGGCAAAAACAATACCCCTTAAAATTAGAGGGTCACAGGGAATTAGCACCTAAAATTGAGAAATTCCTTAAATTTGGGTTATTAGTGGAATGTGAAACTAGGTATAATGCACCCATCCTGTTGGTTAAGAAGGCTGATGGCAGGAGTTATTGATTAGTGCAGGATTTGAGAGCAATTAACAAGATAACAGAGGATATACATCCAATTGTAGCAAACCCATATACTCTTTTATCCACATTCACAGACGAACTGGGGTGATTCACTGTTTTAGGTCTGAAAGATGCCTTCTGTATCCCTGTGCATAAAAATTGCCAAGAACTTTTTGCTTTTGAGTGGGAAAATCCTGAGACTGGGAGAAAAAGTCAACTAACTTGGACAGTGCTACCTCAGTGTTTTAAGAACAGCCAAACAATATTTGGAAACCAGCTTGCTGCTATGGTGCAGCCCAGGTTATCAAAAGAGGAGTCTGCAACATAGCAATATAGTCTCCTTAGATGTCACTCACTGTACGTTTTCTCCTCCGTCACAGAGCCTCAAGCTCTGTAACAGGATAGCGTGATTTAAAATTCCCTCCAGCTATATTGTTATTAGTCAGTTTAAATTTGTTCCTCCCCTGAGATTGTTTTATTGGTTTTCTTTCATGTATCCCTACTCTCCGATTGGTTAAGATCTGTTATCCCTACCCCTTAAAGCAGCAGAGACAGAGCGAGAAGCTGTCTCTCTGCTAGCTTCCCTTCAAGATATGTACCCTGCCTCCACAGGCAGAGAAATAAACTTGGAATATAGCTACAGAGGTCCATCTCTTTCCTCTTTTGCCTTCACTGCTGCCTTATGATCTGCCTGCTGTGAAAGGCTGTCAGACCAGACAAACTGAGGCACGCAAACCTCAGTTAATTCATTCGTCGCTGCTTTTGCGGGCTGAGAACCCAGGAAGCCGCAGGTCCGGCTGGACCCAGGCAAGGGCAGAGCAGCACCAGCTAGCAAAGGAATTGGAAGATTGGAAGACAGGAACCAGAAGGGGGGATGTTGTAAGGTATTTGAGCCCTGAAATGTGCCCCAGCCAAACCATCCTCAGTTATTCTTATCAGAGCCCTCAGGAATTCATCAAGGTTACTGAAATGTAAAYTGCGCTAAATTKGGAAAGAAAAAGCTGAAGAACAGAATACCAAGACAGCAAGAAACAGATAAAGAAAGACTGTACCGCATTGCACTAGAACCAATCATATTTTCTAGAAGGTGCATGCAGAGCGCATGGACAAGATAGAGGGACCAATCAAGTAATGCATGATCACGTGTACAGTAGTTCTGAAATGTATAAGTAGAGTATAATGTAAACAATAAAGCGTCTTCTGCGTAATCATATTGATTCGTTGTCCAGAAGTCCTGAGCTCCCGCATATTGGTGACCCTGCGACGTGATAACACGCTGCGATAATGAAGCAGACCAGCAGACCCTTTGGATTCTGAAGGGGGATTCTGCGGAGTGAAAAGGCGGGAGGCCCCAGTCAGGTCTGCCGCAGCTGGACCGCGGCAGGAGAAGTCGGAGGAYGGCTCCATCGGAGTGCAGGAGCCGAAGAAAGCTCCTGGGAAAAGAGCTCTGGAAAAAACATGCTGCAGCGGGTACACCCAAAGAGGTGAGCGACTGGGGGCTGGAGGATGGGGAAGGGACTGTCAAAAGAAGAACAGGATACCTTCAGGGTCCTCCAGCATATTCTCTCCGAGAGAGAAATTAATTATGACCCGGAGGTCTTGAAAAGACTGTTAAGATGGGGTCGGGAGAGAGGAAAAGAAACTAAGGGACTTAGCATGGCATGGAAGTTAATAATAATGGTGCTAAGGCAAACTGAAGCCGAAAAACCCTGACGGCGGCTGCAGCGGCTCCGTCCGCAGCCCTGGCAGAGCACCCAGGAATGGCAGCAACTTCTTTCCCCCCGCTTTCTCCCTTCGCTGCTGTGTTCTCACTGTGTATCACCAAGCCGAAGAGAGCGGCGGGGGAAGGCGAGCCCTGGCACCAGTCCCGCACTCCACTTGGAAGACTCGAACACCTGCACCGTGTGCGGGGGGGGGCCGGGGGGCCCGTTCAAAGCTATGCAGCTCCATCCGCACATATTTTTTCAAAGTACCTTTTTGACACTTTGCTTAACTTGGCTTGTTAACAACTTATTCACAGTATGGACATCATTTTTGTGTCAGAGACAGCTGAGAAACCTTTCTGTATGTGTCATCCTTGAAGTAAAAAGCTAAAGTGACCTGCAAGAGGACCGTCTCTCCAATAAATCCATCCTACTGCTAGTTACAAATCAGTTGTTTGCTTGCATATTATTCATTAATGTTGAACTGTTGTATGACAGATTTTTGATAGCCCTTTTGTAACGATGGAGTCAAGATGAGTTAAATTCTATTGTATCTAAATCTTTTAAAGGAACACTCTCAACTCTGACTTTAGTTTCTTAAATTTAAGTGATGTTGATTTTAAGTTCTACTAAGTGTAACTGTTGTTACATTTAAGTCATGTCAAGTTTAAGTTCTGTTAATTTGAGATTCTGTTACATTTAAAGTTCTGTTACTTTAAAGTTCTGTTGAGTTTAATTTCTGACAATTTTGAGTACTCTTAGGTTTCAACTTTAAGTGTGTTCAGTTTAAGTTCTGTTATTTTAACCTCTGTTGGGTTTGAGTTATAGTCAGATTGATTTCTGTTCAGTTTCAATGGTTTTAACTTTAGGTTCTGTCTGATTTACTCTGCTACGTTTAAGTGACAAGGTTGAGTGAAGTTAAACTTCTACTGAAATATGCTCATATAAATTGAAAGATACAGTTCTTTTGTTATACAGATAAGATTGAACCAATTGAAACAATTATAATGAAGAATTGGTAAGCAACTCTTTAAAAATATAAGATAATAAGTTGTAAAAATATATGAAGATTTGGTTTGCTAGATCCTTAAATTCACTGAAAGTTCCATGGATATAAATGTTCTGTATTGGTCAATTGAGATAATTATTCATAACAATCTTTGTTATTTTATCTTTCACAGGTAGCAGAGAGGGATGAGTAACAATTCCAAGTTATGAATATCGTTGACTAATAAGTCACTGGAGATGTATTACTAATCCTGAATATGTTCTTAATATTATAGCAGGAGTTCACCAATTCTTTGTAAGAAGCATTATCCATAAGATATTTGATGTTATACATATGCATTTCTTTGATTGTTTGCAGTTCATGTATGGTACCACTGACTACTTAGCTAAGGATAAATGACAATGCTGGCTGCTTTACAAGACATATGTCATT
>JACAXG010000489.1:23866-59378 GCA_018881555.1 Amblyornis subalaris
CAACAAGTCTAAAGTGGTTACCTGATCGACTGGATGAACATTGATCGCCTCTGAGAAAACGAGGCCTCATACGAGGAAAAATGACCTAATCACCATCCAGCTCTCGTAGCCGAGAAGGACATTCGGGTAACATAGAGTCAACATTTCCAACTAATGAACTTCTCCCTGCCTAAATGGCACGACTCCTAAACTTCAGCCATATGAGCTTTAAGACCGTAACCAGTGACTTCCAAGTACAGAAAAAGCAACTCCCTTTCTAAAGACATTGAACATTATTTTGGTTATCGCCAGATATTTTTATTATTGAGTTCCACCAAAACACAAAGGTTTTACACAAACAATTTAGAATACTGCTACAGAATACTCAAGGAATCATCTCAACCTGTCCACAATGTCAGGGTATGATTGGTGGATTGAGTCCTGGGGTTAATCCTCGCGGCCTAGGGCCTCTACAATTATAGCAAACTGATGTGACTATCTATGCCCCTTTTAGTCACTTTAAACACCTTCATGTAACCATAGATACCTTTTCTGCCATGGTTTGGGCCGCTCCTATGACAAGCGAAGGATCTTGTTTTGTCATTCGACACTGGCGAGGCTGTTTTGCCGTGATGGACTTGCCTCAAGAAATCAAAAGAGATAATGGGTCAGGTTATATAGCCCAACGAACCCAAGATTTCTTGGCTCTTTGGGGAGTGAGGCATAGCACGGGCATTCCAGGTAACTCTACCGGACAAGCCATAATTGAAAGAACACATCAGGTACTGAAAGGACTGCTTGATAAAAAATGGGGGAGGATGGGCTAAGCCCGCAGGACAGAGTACTGAAAGCAGTTTACGTTATGAATCATCTATGGTTAGTAGGTACTCGCAGTGACCCACCAGCATTAACACATTACTCAGGTTTGCAGCAAGATTCTGAATTGATACAGCACCGACCAAAAGTTCGTTTTAAAAATCCTATGTCAGGGTCATGGGAAGGACCTGTGGAGTTATTAATGGGGGGAAGGGGTTATGCTTGTGTCATTACAGGTAAAGGACCCCGATGGATACCAGCGAAATGGGTTCGCCCCTGGCTTGAGAAAGAGGCTCCAGTCCCTAATATTACCGATAAATAAACATTAGGTTTTTCTTTGTTTTGTTTTCCTTTTACCCTAGGTGTTGCTGCTGCTCCAACTCTGGTTACACTTAATAAGTTGAGATACTGGAAAGTTAAACAGTCAAAGTAGATATTCACTAATGCAGATAGTATTAGACACAGTATGTTGCAGAATAGAACTGCTATAGATTTTTGTTATTGGCACATGGGCACAGGTGTAAGAATGGTGAAGGGAACTTTGTGACTACTATTAGCTATTACTGTATTGCTTTGTGTTATTTCATGTATAATGAAATTGGCTATCCGTTTAGTGGAAAACTTGCTAGAAGGGGTTTGGCTGGTGCAAGAAGAAAAAGGGGGGAATTGTTGTAAGGTATTTGAGCCCTGAAATGTGCCCCAGCCAAACCATCCTCAGTTATTCTTATCAGAGCCCTCAGGAATTCATCAAGGTTACTGAAATGTAAATTGCGCTAAATTKGGAAAGAAAAAGCTGAAGAACAGAATACCAAGACAGCAAGAAACAGATAAAGAAAGACTGTACCACATTGCACTAGAACCAATCATATTTTCTAGAAGGTGCATGCAGAGCACGTGGACAAGATAGAGGGACCAATCAAGTAATGCATGATCACGTGTACAGTAGTTCTGAAATGTATAAGTAGAGTGTAATGTAAACAATAAAGCGTCTTCTGCGTAATCATATTGATTCGTTGTCCAGAAGTCCTGAACTCCCACAGGGGGATTCTTCAATATGTTGATGACATCTTATTAGCTGCAAAATCACAATATAGCTGTATCCAGTTAAGCATAAGCTTGCTAAACTTTTTGGGAGTAAGTGGATACCAGGTCCCAAAAGCAAAATCACAGGTTGCCAAAGAAGCAGTGATTTATCTGGGGCTTGAGATCTTTCGTGGTCATGGACGGCTCAGCAGAGAACGGAAGGAAGCCATCTGTTGCCTTCCAGAGCCCCATACCATGAGAGAAATGCAAGCCTTCTTGGGAATGGTAAGTGTCACCTGTGGATACCAAATTATGGACTCCTAGGCAAACCTCTCTATGGAGCCTTAGAAGCAGCCGAAAAGGGAATTATCATATGGACAGAAAGTACAAGGGCTGCATTTAAACAGCTGAAGCACTCTCTCATGTCGGCCCCTTCCCTAGGGTTGCCGGATTTAACTAAACCATTTGAACTTTTTACACGAGCGACTGAATGTTACCTTAAGGGTACTGGCACATCATCTCAGAAATCAGCAAAGGGCTGTGGCCTATTTCTCAAAACAGCTGGACAATGTCAGCCAAAGGTGGCCTGGGTGCTTGAAAGCTGTGGCAGCAACTGTTATCCTAATCCAAGAGGCCAGGAAATTCACCCTGGGACAGCACATTGTAGTGTATGTACCCCATGCCGTAGGAGCTGTACTCCAACAAAAGGGGGGCCATTGGTTGTCTCCAAGCAGAATGCTCAAATATCAGGCTGTGTTGTCAGAACAAGATGATGTTACCCTAAAAACTTCTATTGTTAACCCTACCATGTTTCTGTCCTCCACCTAAATTGAAAATCCGCCTGAACATGACTGTTTGCAAATGATTGAAGAAGCTTATTCCAGCAGACCAGACCTGAAGGACGTGCCCTTACAAAATCCAGACTGGGAGCTGTTTACAGACGGGAGCACCTTCCTGAGAAATGGTAAGGGAATGACGGATTATGCAGTGACAACCCAGGACATGGTGATCGAGGCAAAGGCCCTGCCAGCAGATGTGTCATCGCAGAAAGCTGAGCTAATTGCACTGACGAGGGCCCTGGAACGAAGCAAAGGAAAGAAGGTAAACATATGGACAGACTCCAAATATACTTTTAGTGTTGTCCATGCCCATGGAGACATCTGGAAGGAGAGAGGACTGTTGTTCGGGAAATAGTTCAGCGAGAACATGAGAGCACTCATTGGGGAACAGAAAACCTTTTGAAACACCTGAGAAAGGTAGTGATAGGAAAAGGAATGACCGATATTACACAATCTGTAACAAGCAAATGCGAGGTTTACAGCCACAATAACCCTGACACTACCAAAAGAGTTGTGTTAGGAGTCACAAAGGCAGGGGATCTTCCTGGCGACTGACAAATAGATTTTGCTAAGTTACCACGCAAAGAGGGATACAGATACATACTCGTACTTGTGGTCTCATTCAGTGACTGGCCTGAAGCCTACCCCTGTCACACTAACACAGCTAAAGAGGTGGTGAAGGTTTTGCTTAATCATATAATTCCAAGATTCAGGGTTCCTCTGGGAATGCCATCAGACAGGGGACCTCACTTTATTGCAACAGGGGTTGGGGAAGTTAGTCGAATTTTGGGAATTACTTGGGATCTACATACACCATACAGACCCCAAGCAAGTGCCAAAGTTGAACATATGAATGGAACCCTAAAAACACAAATTAGTAAAATCTGTCAAGAGACATCTATGACATGGGTTCAGGCCTTGCCTATAGCCTTACTGAGAATTCGTATACAACCGAGACAGAGGGACAACATAAGTCCCTATGAAATATTGTATGTCAGGCCTTATCAAGTACCACATATTCTGGAAGAAATTCAAATGAGGGGGAAACTTGATTTGCAGAGATATTTAATTGCTTTAAGTTCCACTTTGCAGAAGCTCCAGAGGTTCATCCTGTTATCTATACCGATCGGACTGGACACACCTGCCCATCTGTTCCAGCCTGGAGACTGGGTCTACTTTAAGTGGTGAGACAGTGATCCTTTACAAGCTAAGTGGAGGGGGCCGTTCCAAGTCCTGCTGACTACTCTCACCGCAGTCAAGGTTGCTGGCAAAGGACCGTGGAGCCACTACTCCAGAGTTAAGAAGGCTTCTGCTTCTGAGACCATCGAGAAGAAACCAGAGACCGATGCAGACCAAGATGATGTGGTCTAAACTGTTCTTTTCATGTTTGCTATCCGCATATTTGGTAACCATGACTCAGGATTGGCACCACGATTTGCATGGGAGCCTAGTTAAAAATGTATCCAAACCCTTAATAAGTATAACGGCTGGATTTGCACCCAGTTGCCTCCCTTAGATGGGAGTAACAACTGGCCACTAATTAGCATTTTAATGAATGCAAACCACACCAAAAGGTGGGAACGAATCAGTAATAACACCATTCTACCTCCTATACCCCTGAGCGGCCTAGTAGATAGTGGAAATTATACAGTTCCCTGCGCAATTGTAAATGCTACAGGAAAAGCCATTCTTCCCTCATATTGTGATAAGACCAGATTTATGGAAAAGATAAGCCCAAGAACGGTAAGAAAGATGGAATTGACATCATGGAAACTAGCTCTACCATACGGGAGGAGGTGGTATTGGATATGTGACAATAAGGCTTGGAAAGTCCTGCCAATAGACAAAGATCAGGCCTGTGCCCTTGGGGCTGTAGTTCCAAACATAACAATATATGACCATATTGAAAATCCAAATGGAAGGGTGAAAAGATCTATTAATCCCCTCGTTGAGCGTCCCACACTTTTCCATAGTATAGTCAGAGCTCTTATTCCCTCTCTAGGAGTAGTCGAACTGGAGAGGGCAGTTGTAAACATCTCATCTGCTGTGGAGCATATCGAACAGCAATCTACGGATGCAATTTCAGCCCTGCAGGAGGAAGTCCATAGCCTGGCTGGTATGGTTTTGCAACATAGAATGGCTGTTAATTACATATTGGCTGCTCAAGGAGGTGTATGTGCAATTATTAACACCACTTGTTCTTATGTGGACCAGAGTGGAAGAATTAGGAAGGATTTGATTGAAATTCAAAAGGAGACCCAAATTTTGCATGAAGTGGGTCTCAGAAATAACACCTTAAACTTTGACTATATCTTTGACACCCTCACTTAATGGTTACCAACTTGGCCCTGAATAAAAGAAGTGTTCATAGTAGTAATAATTATAATTATTTTCTGTATAATAGCTGGCTGTGTTAATCAATTCTATTACTAGATGTAGATGGTAAAGACTCGACGAGGAAAACATCCTTGTCTAAGTCTTTAAAGGGGGAAATGATGACAGAGAGATTTTTTGCTTTTATGCTTTTTATATTAGTAGTATTTTTAGTTTTATACTTTTATATATTAGTAACCCTATAATCCTATAACATCTACTCTGCAACCTTGTATTCCTATCCTATAGACAAAATAGAACCAAGTTATCAGCCTTTAAGCATTCCAGAGTTGGACTTGATATCTGAAAAATGAAGCTATTGAAGTAAGCAGAAAACTTCCAATAAAAACTTGCCACAAGGAATAGTGTGACAAACATCCAATTTTTCATTGGAGAATATTTCAAAACTATGTTAATTCACAGAAATCCTGTAATAGTAGAAGCACAGAACCTTTTGAACCCTTTTTGTACCCTTTTTACCCTTGTATAACTTAGACTTGCTGGACCTGCTCACAGGATTGGGCCCAAACCCTGCGCAAGCGGTGAGTCCTGGGGGGGATATCCCTAGGAAAGCTTTGGTTTCTCTGAATCCTTTAAAAAATTTTTACTTTTTACCCTCTTATTCGGCCTCAGCCTTTACTTTTCAAACATATAAGGCAACAATTTTCCCTGCACAACCCAGGCAATGTGTGGATGAAATGATTTCTATTGCACATCCTGGCCAGAATAAAGTAATGTCTTAATTCTCTAACACTAAAAGATGATGTTGCAGAGTTTTTGTTTCTTCCCTCAGTTTTGGCAACACTGCCTTCAGCAAAAACTGCCATGAGACAGCCTCTGCTTCCATAGTCTTCTCTCCTGAAGTGGAGGCCGATCAATCTGGACCGGCTTGCTGGAGCAAGGCTGCCTGCAGCGACAGGCAGGCACCTGTGGAATTTTCCTCCTGGCAGTTCAAAACTGCTGACTGCAGTCTGAGATGAGGAAAAAGAAACTGAAAAGAGAACCCAAAAAGGGAGAAGCCTCTGCCCAAGCAAAGACCAAGAGCCCAGTGAAGTAAAAACCATGCCGCAAAAGCAGATGAGCTGCCTGCTCCAGCAGACTTTAAAAGCATTCGTGATAGCACCCTTTCCCATAGCTTCCTGGCTGCAGGGTCTTAAAGAGACAGTAACAATTTTGGGCACAGAGAGATATGGAATACAATAACGTTTTGGGTAACCCATGACTGTTTATTCTGGGAAAATCAATGAATATGTATGTAAAATATAGTATAAAAACAGGAACTTTTTCTATACTCAGCATGCAAGACATTTCGGAGGAGATATCCCCTCGTGCATCCAGCTGAATAAAGAATGCCTGCTTCTTAATGCTACATTAGTGCTGAGTTTTTATTTTTGCCAATTTTTGGTAACAGTTTAAGCCCAGCTGGAAATTAAGTACCACGCAGCCACTCAATCAATGCCCCTCTCTCTCCTCCCCCACCCCGGTAGACTGGGGAGGATAATCAAAGTGAAACTTATATTTTGAGAGAGGAAGAGTTTAATAATTGAAAATAAAGTAAAATACAGTAATAATGGTAAATTATAATAATAATGATAATAAAAAGGGAAAAACAAGTGATGCACAATGCAATTGCTCACCACCCGCTGACTGATGCCAGAACCCCCTCCCCAACCCAGATTGGTTCCCCTTCCAGGTAACTCTTCTCAGTGTATATACTGGGCATGATGTTCTATGGTGTGGAATATCCTTTTGGCCAGTTCCAGTCACCAGTCCCAGATGTTCTCCTTCTCAGTTTCTTTTGTGCACCTCCTTACTGGCAGACCATGAGATAGGAAAAAACTCCTTCATTTAAGATAAAGACAACTTAGCAAAAATCAAAACATCAGTGTGTTATCAACACCATTCTCATTCCGAATCCAAAACACAGCACTGTAACAGCTTCTGAGAAGAAATTAACTCTACCCTAGCTGAAACCAGGACAATGCCCACCCCTTATTCCATACCATTTATTTCATGCCAAGTTTCACACTCCCCACTATCCCATTACCTTCCCTCTTTATCTCTTTTGATAGATATACATAGAGACATAATTCCTTTAGTCTATGCAACATCTCTCTCAAATGTTCATAAAATGTCCACGAAAAAAATATAAATGTTTGTTGAATTCATTTAGTCCATGGCTTTGGCCTTCATTTTTGGTAACAGTCTTTCAAGCAGGAAAGATGGTGCGAGGTGTTGGATTGCTGTATGTTGCACATTTGAGTCAGTTCTGATTCCAGTACTGCCGCGCTTGTTCAGTTTTATCAAAGTTCATTCTTCCTTGATACGGGTGCTATGATCAGAGGGAAGTCAGGCTCAGATCCCCAGAATGCTTGTGGTTAAGACTGATGTCGTGAGGTGCTGAGTGAGGTGATGCACACGTAGCTGCCATAGAAGTGGTAATACACAGTGTCAGATAGTTATTAACATAATGCAATATAATTTGTTGGCCATTCTCACCCAAAATCAAATCCCCTTGAGGCACACACTGGACTTCCCCATCCTCCCACATTACCCACCAAGTGCACCTGGGTCCTTGAGCAAAAGTAATCGCACAAATGGGTTTGCCTTTGCCTGAGGCAGGAATAACCCAGACTGTATTCCCCAACATGTTTTTAATGTGCACTACAGGAACTTTATCACCATCTACAGTACATAAAAGCTTTGATTGGGCAGGGCCAGCCCGGTTGGCAGATCCTCTGGTGTTGAATAACAAAGTGGCCTTTGCTAAATGTGTATCCCAATGTTTGAAGGTCCCACCACCCATTGCTCTTAGTGTAGTCTTTAACGGTCCATTACATCATTCAATCTTTCCAGAGGCTGGTGCATGATAGGGAATGTGATATACCCACTCAATGCCATGTTCTTTGGCCCAAGTGTCTATGAGGTTGTTTTGGAAATGAGTTGCATGGTCATTCTTTCTAAAGGACCATGTCGCCATAAGACTTGCTTTTCAAGGCCCAGGAAAGCATTCTGGGCAGTGGCATTGTCACCAAATTCACCAGAAAACTGGAATAAGACTTCTTAACACCAATTTAGTGTTAAGAAGGGCATCATTTATTCAGGCCTGAGGTGGGACGGGATAACTCCTAACCTTGCATGCACAAGTGATTTTACAAGTGTGTTGCTTATATACAGTCACTACATGCATATTACAATTTGTCCATTACCATAAAACACTCCCCAAATTCCCAAACCCAGTCCTTGTTTTGTCTATTGCTGCATTCCTGAGCCAGATGTCGTCTTCTTATCTTCCAACTGTCCTTGCTGGGAAAGCAGATTTTGCATGCCTTGTTCCTCTGCTAAAAGTTCACAGGAACAGTAAGAATTGAATTAACCCTTTTGGTATTAGCATGGGGCACAGGGTATGTTTCCAGGCATCCGGTGGTTGCTTTCACCATTGTAAGTGTTACAAAATGTTGGAAATATTGGAATCAGACTCTCCAACACTAAAGTTGTGTTAGAGGGCATCATTTATTCAGGCCTGAGGTGCACGCAGGAGATTCTATCCTAACATGACACGTGATTCTACAGGAGGGTTACTTATATACAGTCACTACATGCATAGTACAATTAACCTATTACCATAAATCCCACACCAAGTTCCCAGAGATTCAGTCCTTTTTTTGGTCTATTACTGCATTCTTGGGCCAGATGTCGACTTCTTATCTCCCAACAGTCCTTGCTGAAAGCAGCTTTCCCAGGCTTTGTTTCTCTGCTAAAAGTTTCACAGGCATAATAAAAATTGAATTAACCCTTTTGGTATCAATTCCCCCCTTTGAAACTTTTCAAATTCCTCAAGGTCATTTGATATTGTTTCAATTCAATTTCTATCTAGAGTTGCATACATCCTCACGAGATCAGGACTGATTATTCTATGAACACAGCTAACAGCAAGACTGGTAATTACTATAATAATTACTACAATTACAATTATAAATATGATGGTTTCCGGTATTCCAGCCAGCCATCCTCTCAGGTACCATCCCCCTATTACTTGAAGAATTTTATTAATTAGTTTCAGAGGCCTTTTGGATAGCCTTGCTATCTTCAGCAGCTTGTCACATTTTGTCTTTAAGAAGACCATCTCCCCGTCATGTACATCTCTCCTTCTCGTCCAAATAGTGGGTGATGTTTGTTATGAATGGGAGAAAGAGATTTCAGGGCTCTGCCTTTGCTCAGATTTCTGGCAGTAGGCAGCAGCTCTTTTGAGATGGCCCACACCTCAAAACCCACTCTTGCTTGCAAGTTCTTTAATCATGACCAATTAGGTCTATTGTAACATGAATTATTTATTAAATAGACACAAGAAAAACACAGACATGGGACTTTAACAGATTACTTACTACACAGGATAAACAAAAGGAATACTACTAGTAGGTTAGAATATGAACACTGTGCCACCGTGAGTAATATGCTAGCCACGCAAACTACTTCCTACACAGGTTAAACAAAAGAAATATTACTAGTCGGTTCATATATAAAATAACGCACAATAATAACGGTACTTAGAGTTCAGCTAGCGAAGAAATAGTATAGCTTAGAAGCCCAATATGACTTACCGGACGGAATTGCTATGGTGTGGTGTGCTGAGGCTTCTTTCACCCAACTTCTAGAAGAGAAGTAGTACTCGAGCCTGGCATCCCAGAGCTTGAGGTGTCTGCCCTCATATACACCTTAGAGGAGCATAGAAGATTTTTCCAATTTGTGTGAGTTACAGTGGATCTTTTATTGCTGTAAAGTTTTAGTGCCTGTCAGTCACAAAATTCCAGCATAATCTCCCCTCAACAGCAGCTGTTTATTGTCAGCTAATTATGTCAGCTCTAGGCATCTGAGTATCTCGCAAGACTATGGAAAAAGGGGAGATTCCCTAATTTATGCAAACAGCAGAAAACCTTCTTGACAGCAAGAAGGAAGGTAGGAGTGGGGGTGAGCAGCCTCGCCACAATCCACCCCTTGACTCGTCAGACATGTTACTTTACCTTATGGAGTGGTACTGTGAGGACCTCTTGCCTCCATAGTATAAAAGCATCTACTGTGTATGTGCAGACCATTGTGGAGAGTTTTGATAAATATTGATTTTCTAAGCTCTACTATTCCTTCAAAAGGTGTTACAAGTGTTATTGATTTTGATAAGAAGCACTTGCTGTAGTTTATGCATTTCATGTATCATGTGATACACAATATTTTATATATAGATGACACAATGATTACTAATGAACAAAGGAATCATAATGACAAGATAAAACATTAAGTTTAGAATGTTCATAGTAGTTGGGGACAATTCAGTAAATAATTTTACTTGTGTTGTTATCAGTCCGTGTAGACTAGGGTGTCCCCACCCCTTGAGTCTTGAAATCATAGAATGAGATGAACAAATAAAAGTTTGTAGAGTCAGTCTCTTGGTTGCAGTGGTCGGAGGAATTCAGCAGATAGTCAGCAACCCCTTTCACTTCTTTGGTCCACTGTTCTTCTTCAGTGAAGCTTAGTATTCTACAGGTTCTTGATTAACATATTACATGTTAGACAATTCTACAATAATAACTTGAATAAACATTCAAATATTTTGGAATGGTCTGGTTGTCTCAGGGAAATTAAAGATGTAATGAAACTCAATTGTTTCTTTTTATTTAGCATATTATTTTAGTTGGGAATTTTATGCTTTGCCCTGAGAAGGCAGGCAGGTATATATAAAATTGATCCCATAATCATATGAGAATTTAAGTTATATTTAAGGAAAAATCCTTTTTACTCACTGGGACAACCAGGGTGAAGACACAAGTATTCTAAAGCAATACTTGTAGGAAATTACAAAACATATATAAACACTAATTTAACCAATTAAATGCTATTAGATCACATAGTATTTAACAATACTAATTAAGATTTTTTAAGACTACGTAGGCAAACTTCAGAAGCATAGCTGTGTATTTTCTGAGTTTTTAGAAAAGATGGTAATTGTTAGATTTACACATCTTGTTAAATCCAATTTTTCAAATTTGGAATAGAATTCATATACTAGATATTGATGTTATGCCCATCTATTCTCTCATGGTCAGATTAGGAATCCACGAGGGCATTTACTTAAATTTTTTTTTCTCTTGATTTTTATATTTCATGAAAGATTCCAGTGTTTTCCTTTAGATCAGTTTGTATTTTCAGAGTTTGATTTCAGTATACACAGTGATTGGTGTTGAAAATTGTGCACACACCACCTTTGGATGTTAAAAGCAAATCCAAAGCCATGTAATTTTGTTTAATTACTTTTGAAAGGTTGGTAAGTTGCAAAGCACTGATTGTATTCTCAGGCTTTGTTGATTTGTCTTTCCTTCCAGTAGTAGTATCACTTCAGCTGGAGAAAGGCTTTTAAAAATACGTTTGGGGTGGAATTCCCACTATTTGAATACTTTCATGAAATGTGTGGTAAACAGAACAAATTAGCAGTTGCTCTGGTTTGTTTCTAGTGTCACACCTTGCAGTACATTTATATGTGAGAATTTCCCTTCTAAGGGTCAGATGGTATTTTGCCCTCTGTGTGTTTATATTAGAGTGGCTTCTAGGAAAAACAACATTGTTTTCTTTTAGTCTTTCACTTACAATTCTTTTTACAATTATTAGTTGTAAGTTTTGTTGAAATTGCTGAATAATTCAGGTGTGAGTAGTCATGTTACAGTATTGAAAACATTAACCTGTAAACATAAAAATGTGAACAATATAGTAATTGTTATCTTAGAGTCTTTGATTATGTTGCAGCTTTAGTTATAGCAGATTCATTAGTTTCTGTGCAGTCCAGCATGGTTCTCTGTGTCCAAAGCTGGCTTCATTCGCTTACAGGAGTTCAGGGGTCTCTGAAGCTTTCACAGCCATGCAGTCCTTTTCACTGCTGCTTCAGGGTTTCCTTGTCTTGCGTTCAGATAGACCTAATCTTTTTGTCTACTAAGGATATACTTAAAGACTTAAGGTTGTTAGAGAAACTAAAACAACAGAACTTAGGAATCATGCACTAAATTGATACCAATATTGTGGATCAATTTATATTTTCCTCTGATTTTTATCAGTTGATTCACTTTGTTGTTCTGATAAGCTTATAGTGCTCGGTTATTTGCATGAGCTTTGACTCATCCTGTGTGGAATAACAACCTCTTTCCACTCTTTCTCTTCCCAAACCTCTTTTCACTTACTTGCTAATTTAACACTTTCCACTGACACTGCATGGCACCAGCCCAGTTGCATAAGAATATCATACCATCCTTGCTTTCTCTTTTAATTGCCAACAATACAACTTTCAACTCACCATCTGTCAACTTTTCATATTCTTTCTTTACTACTCCCACTCCTCTTTCAATAAGTGAATGCAGGGGTATCTAGTATTAGGTTTTTATATGGCTGAGTGTTTTGTTTGCTTTTAGTGATAGCCAACTTATTTGTGACCCTTAAGATATATGTATTATTAACATGTACGAGGATTTTGCTGTTATAGAAAATCCAGGAATATGATTTTTTCCAGTTATTCCAGAGTATTCATGATTTTTCTTAGTATTCCAGGGTTGAAGTTTTCTTTTTAATTATAGTTTTGTTGCCACTCCCCTGGCTTTTAAGAATTTTACCTCCTTAGAGGGATTTTTGGGTACTTAGCTGAAGGCAGCTAGTATGTAAATTGCTATTTATTTCTCAGCAGAGTAGCAAGGTTTGCAATATTTGGAACAGTTGTAATTAAAGTTTTGTGTTAGTGATAAAGTTTTGATAATCAATTGTTAAATACTAACTCTTGTTTGCTTTTCTTGTAAACAGGATGCATTTTAAAATGCAATGCTTTTGTTTTAAAGGTTTAATTATATCCAAATAGATTTCAGCAGTGTAACATAACATTTTCATTAGTTACACAATTTCAAGTTTTCATTTTTAAAACTTAAGGTTTTTGACTTTGTAACAATACTCAAAGAGATATTAGGTTTAGTGTTACTTTGCTACAATCAGATAAATGCAGGGCTATCAGAAGACTTTTTGACATGGAAGACTTCACCAGCTGGCCCTTTTCCTGCCTGTTGTAAAAGGCATTTGGAATGTTTTTTTTTCCTCTGTAGAAGGTTGGAGTTTTAAATCAGCGGCTTTTCCCCCCCGCTTGGCATTTTTCTCGGGTGGATTGGATTGTGTTTAACAGTTCTCACTCGTGTTTTAGGGTTTTGGTTTTTTTTGCATTTCGGTATTTGGGCTTCTTTTGTGATGTTTCAAGCCCATTTCTCCTGCATGGTTTATTACATAATTGTCATAATGCAGTTTTCCCCACATAAGAGTTTCTTTTATCAAAGGTCTTAATACATTAAGATTCACCTCTGCTGAGATTGGAATGTTTTTATTTGGAAAATTCATCCCTTCTGCCCAATCTACAGTTCTGCTTGCTATTGAATGGGACTTGTCAGGGGGGATCTAGACCAAGGTGTAGAAGGATACATGCACCCCAAAATCTGAAACTTTCCACACCATCCAATAATATCTCATAAACTCTTGACACACATGCAGTTTCTGTGTTCCCTGCCTTTCATTCACCTTTTTCTTGAAAGTTTGCCAATGCCAGGGAATCCTAGGAAGAAGTTTTGACTGTGTTCATCCTCTGATCACCTTGGAGTCTTTCGGACAGTTTGGTTTTAATTATGGGTTTCAATTTAAATTCTGGAATTTCTTCCTCCATAGGAGGTTTTGTGCTTGCATCAGAATTTAATTCAACATTTTCATCAGTTTTTCTGAATATTACCATCCCCATCCACAGGTGATGTTATCAACTTTGGAATTTCCACAGATTTTGGATTTTTTGCTAATGCCAATTCTAATTTTTCTCCAAGGGTGTTGTTTTTCCCTCGGATTCTTTTAGCTGTTGTTTCAATATGTCATTTTTCTTTATTACCTGTTCCCTCCATTGGCAAAGAGATTTTAAACATAATGTAAGTGCATTACAAAGGATATTTGCTCCTTTCCGTGCTTTCCACCTTTCATTTACTTTTTCTTGTAATTTTCCCCATTTTGGCATGGGCTAAACACTGTGCTGCCGTAAGTTATCTGCCAAGCCTTGTGTCTGTTTTTTCAAACCGAATGTCACAATTCTGCCATCAACTACGCCAATTGTTACGAATGGGAGAAAGCTTTCAGGGCTCTGCCTTTGTTCAGATTTGTGGCAGTAGCTCTTTGAGATGGCCTGCACCTCAAAACCCCCTCTTGCTTGCAAGTTCTTTAATCATGACCAATTAGGTCTATTGTAACATGAATTATTTATTGAATAGACACAAGAAAACACAGACATGGTGTGGAGGGATTTATACCTGAAGACAGCTGGCCCGTCACCTTTATTGAACATGATTCAGCAGATGAAATAAAGTGTATCCTTAAAAAATTCTAGAAAGATATTGTAATGCAAGGATGTTGTAATGCAAGGCTTTTAGCTATTCTAAGAATTGAGGAACTTCGAGCCAGACGAGAATGGATGCAGCTCAGCTAACCACAACAGATGTTCAGACTGCAAAAGCTTTGGATATTGCTAAAAAATGTATTTTTATCCTAACTCTCAGCAAATTTTCTACTAACCAATCAGATGCTGTTTGCAACAGCACTGTTTTAAGCAAGATATAAAAAAAGCTTGTTAGAATAAAGCAAGAGACCCCTTTTTGCAAAAGCGCTCGGTGTGTGTTGTTTGTCTGTCCCAACAATCAATATATGGTGACCTCGACGTGATTGGTGAAACAGCCGCAGACGTTGCGGGAAGACAGCAGGGCAAAGTGCTGTGGGGGCAGAGACTGGCATAGCAGAAGAGGCGGAGTCGTCCGTCCACGGTCTGGACCTGTGTCGACACCTTGGACCAAGGTGAGCTGTCGGTGACATTGTTTAGTTGCAGTAATGGGGAACCAGTTGACTGCTGAGGAAAAGACTGTAGTATCTACTTGGAAAGCGTTGTTATCGCAAAAAGGCATTAAAACCACGGAGGAAGCCCTATGTTAGAATTTCGTTTTTGTTTTTCACTTTTACTATTTCGAGAGTTCTTTGCTTAGAGTTTGGAATGAAATGCAGGAGGCGCTGAGATATTCTTCTTATCAGGTTGTTTATTAAGTTCTTATCTATTGCACAGCAGCACAGAGTTTTCTCTAAGTTAGGAAGGTGGAAAATGGCCTCGAACTGTGAGTTCCAAGGTTATTTAAAGCTTAATTTACCCAATTATAGACTGCCAACTAACATGTTTTTACTTATAATCCAGTCACTGTCCATTTAGCATCTGCAATGCAGGCTTTTTTGCACCAATGGTTAAACTACCTAGGTTTGTGAAGAAGAAGGAAGAAAGAAGTAGTATAAACCCACACCCAAAATCCTCCATCTTGCTACCAATACATTAGTAATAACTCATAAACYGAATCTTCTACATTTCTACATATTTCACCCAGTGACATAACAAATTGCTTTTTAATTACAACAATGAAAGACTGAAATTTAGGGTTCCGACAGCCCTAAGCGCCACTCTTTTCTGGGCAAGAGAACAGGGATTTTCCCCTGATGCGGGAACTGCCTTCAGTATATCTTCCTGGCAGGCCGTGGGAATGAAAATGTGGGATGCTATCTCGAGCGGCGATAAGAACACTTCCAGTTTAGCCACCACATGGAGGTTGCTCTATGAGACATTAAAGGAATGGAAAGCCAAACAAGATAAAAGGGATGAAAAATCTGACAAGGAGGGGCAATTGCAAGAAATTGAACAACAGAACTCCCTGACTTCAGCAGAAAAACAGAGGACAGATTCATCAAAGAAATATCTGTCCCCTGTCGATTATGTTAAACCAAAATACCCTGCTCCGTCAGACTTTGTTAAGCCCAAATGTCCGTCACGGGCTGAGCAAATAGAGGAACTAAATTTCGGACAAAGAAACCCCTGATTCTAAAAACCTCAGCAAGCTAGACTATCCCCCCTTGCCACCAGAATCTGACAACGAAGATGAACAATTAATCATGCAGAATCATGAACAAAGGGAAGGGGTGGGCAGTCGTGGTCGTGTGAGATGGGTACCGACGGGCCCCTGGACGCTACCTCATTGTAGAGTGACAGTACAACCGAGGCAACTGGGGCAGTTCTGGGATGAAGTGAGAAAAAAGGCATTGGAATGTGGGGAATGGGAACTATTGGAGCATTTGAGTATGCCCGAGGGAACAATGAAAAGCACTGGGGAGACTGGGGGAGGGGGCACGTGTGTAAATACCCCCAGCTGCGAAGCCTTCCCAGTTTTTAAAGCGGCCCCCGGCACGAATCAGGTAGACAGCCACAGTGCAATAGCATGGCGAGTAGTTCAAGATTTGCAAACACGGGTTGCGCAGTATGGTCTGGGATCCTTGGAGGTTATGCAAATCATTCGTGTTATCAACACAGATTTGCTAGCTCCTTTTGATATTAAACACCTAGCACAGATTTTATTCCAGCCAGTGCACTTTGGAGTTTTTGAGAGCAATTGGAGACAGATGGCTGAAAAGGTAGCTATGGAGAACATGAGACGAGCCCTGAGGGTCGGGGTTGAAACTCTAATGGGAACTGGCATGTTTGCAAACCCAGACCTGCAGGCGCGATGGGATCCCCTGGTTCTTGAGATGTGTCAAAAGCTGGGAATAGGGGCTTTGATAAAAACCATAGAAATGACTTATCCCAAACCCCAATATCTAAAAATCATGCAGGGAGTGAAAAAGCCATTTCTGCAGTTTGTTGAAAAGGTTGCTGCTGCATTGGAAAAACAAATTGATGATGATAATTTGAGACAGTTGTTGTGTAAACAGTTAACTCGAGATAATGCTAATGAAGACTCGCAAGGTAATTGAGAACCTACCAGGAGACCCCTCCCTAAATGATATGGTCACTGCATGTTCAAAAATTGGTTCAGTAGAACATAAGATGTCAGCTTTAACATCTGTCCTGCGGCCACCGCAAAAGTGCTTTGCATGTGGGCAGCGAGGACACTTGAGAGCAGACTGCAAACAGCGACAGTCAGGACAAAGGCAGAAGGGAAGCAGCAATTCTGAAGGCTTCTTCTGAAATCGTTGTGGTAAGCCAGGCCATTATGCGAAACAATGTAAGTCCAAATTTCACAGAAATGGCCAGCCTTTGGGAAGTTCGGGAAATGGGAAAAAGGGCGCGAAGGGGAAGAGCGCTCAGACACAAGTACTTCCCCAGAACATGTTACAAACACAGGCTTGCTTAGCCAACTCAGTGGAAGCACAAAAGGGTCTACCGGCTTGAATGTGTGCACCTCAGCATCAGTAACGTTAGATTCCCACTGGGTGCATAAGGTTTCCTTGAATGCACATGGACCCTTAGATCATGGCTTAAGTGCATTATTAGTGGGAAGATCAAGTGCTACATTACAAGGTATCTTTGTGCATCCAGGACTTATTGATGCAGATTTTATGGGACAAATTTGTGCCATGGTTTCTACTCCTACACCCCCAGTCACCATCCCTGAAAAAACCCGCATCGCTCAACTTGTGCCTTTTAAGTCCTGTGTCCTTAGGACGGAGCAATGGTCCCGGGGAACTGGAGCCTTCAAATCTACTGGGGCCCCTCAAGTTTTTTGGGCCAGGAATCTCTCCGATCAGCAACCACACATGACATGTACTCTCGTCCTACACGGTACCAGTCCATCACAGATATGACTTCGAAGTTTGATTGACACAAGTGCTGACATTTCTATTGTTTCTTCCTCCGCATGGCCTCCTTCATGGCCTTTAACCGCGGTGGAATCAACCATTGTGAACCTAGGAGGCACAACACAGAGCCATCTCAGCACACGCCCTGTGTTGGTGAAAAACGAGGAGGGTCAAACAGCCACCATTCGGCCGTATGTTGCAATGGCACCACTGAACCTATGGGGGCGGGATGTACTTGCAGCTTGGGGTGTCAAGATTGGCATGAACATTTAATACGGACCACTGCGCAAATGGGCAGCACTGCAACATTGCCACTACGATGGCTCACAGAATGACCAGTGTGGGTTGACCAGTAGCCCCTGAATAAAGAAAAACTAGCTGCCCTGCAGGACTTGGTGGCAGAACAATTAAAACAAGAACATATTGAACCTTCCACCAGTCCCTGGAACACGCCCGTCTTCGTCATAAAGAAAAAATCAGGAAAATGGAGGCTGGTACACGACCTCAGGAGAGTCAACGCGGTGATAAAAAGCATGGGAACATTTCAGGCTGGGATGCCATCACCTACGATGTTACCTATGGGGTGGAACATTTTGATCATTGACCTAAAAGATTGTTTTTTCACAATTCCTTTGCATCCTCAGAACATACCGAAGTTTACTTTTACTGTACCCTCGATTAACAATGCTGAACCTGTAAAGCAGTATCAATGGAAAGTCTTACCACAAGGTATGAAAAATATTCCCAGTATTTGTCAGTGGTACATCGCACAAGCTCTATCTAGAATCCGTGAACAATTTCCTGGCTCATATTACTATCACTATATGGATAATATACTGGTAACAACACCGACCCAGGAGGAATTATTGAGGATAAAACCTCAATTGTTTACTGCTTTGCATTCTTATGGATTGCAGGTGGATCCAGAAAAAGTCCAAAAATTCCCCTGTTGGAAATATTTGGGAGTCAAAATTCTGGAACAAACCATACAGCATCAGAACATACAATTTCAAACTTCTATTAGAACCTTAAATGATGCTCAGAAATTTTTAGGTATTATCAATTGGCTGCGTCCTTTCCTAGGACTGACCACAGCACAGTTGTCTCCTTTGTTTAATACATTAAAAGGAGACCCAGATTTAAATTCGCCTCGAACCCTGACTCCTGAGGCCCAGCAAGCACTGGATGAAGACCAACAAGCTATTTCCACACAACAATTTTACAGAATAGATTCCTCTATTGATACCGCTGTTTTTGTCACCATACCAGATTTACATCCCACAGACATTCTCGAACAATGGAATGACTGCTGGCCCGACCCACTGCATGTTTTGGAATGGATTTTCCTTCCTCATCAATTAAGGAAAACAGCCCCTATATTATTTGAATTAATTACTCAGCTAATAATAAAATGCCGCCAGCGTTGCTTAAAGCTTATGGCCAGAGATCCCATAAAGATTGTACTACTAATACAACAAGACTATTTTGAGTGAAATTTTGCTAACAGCGCCCCTTTACAGGCAGCGCTGAAGGGTTTTACAGGCCAAATTGTTTATCATTTACCCAGCCATAAGTTGTTGCAACTGGCAAAATTAACCCCTCTATCACTATGGCCACGGAACAGTCGTGTGCCCGTACTGGGACCAACTGTTTTCACAGATGGGTCGGGAAAGACTGGGAAAGCCATTGTCATGTGGAAGGATGAATCTAGTTGGCAAGTATTGGAAGGGCATGAGCCCGAGTCTCCTCAACTCGTTGAGTTACGAGTTGTAATTATGGCATTTCAGCATTTTTCTCATGTACCACTGCACCTTATTACTAATTCTTCTTATGACGCAGGTCTTGCACAGTGTTTGAACTATTCGCTTGTTAAGGAGGTGAACAACACTAAGTTATATTTGTTATTAAAATCCTTATAAAATATGCTTCAGAAGCGGAAACACTCTTACTATGTTTTGCATGTTCACAGTCACACCTCACTTCCAGGTTTTGTGGCCAAAAATAACTCCTGAGCCGACCAGTTTGCCGACCCTGTGTGGGTTGGGGCCCAGCCTGACCGGACAGCACAAACCAAAGCATGACATGACTTTTATCACCAGAGTGCACGCACTTTGCAAAAACAATTTTCACTCACATCAACTCAGGCCCGCAACATTGTCAGTGCCTGTCCTGACTGCCAGGGCTTTGCCGTGTCTTTGCCCATGAATGTTAATCCCAGGGGTTTGCAGACGCTGCAGCTCTGGCAAACAAATGTCACACGTATCAGAATTCAGCCGTCTCAAGTACGTGCACGTTTCAATCAATACCTTTTCTTCTGTTATATGGCTGTCTGTTCATGCTGGTGAAAAGAACCGTGATACCATCGCACACTGGCGATTGACTTTTGCTGCGCTAGGAATACCAGCAGTTATCAAAACTGATCATGGCCTCGCCTATGCCTCTGCTCAGGTAAAACAATTTCTACACCTGTAGGACATGGAACACAAGTTCGGCATTCCCCATTCACCCACTGGTCAAGCTGTTGTTGAACGAGCACACGGCTCCTTAAAACGAATGTTACAAAAACAAAAAAGGGGAATGTTGGGGGAGCCTCCCCAGAGCCGTGTCCAGAAAGCGGTATACACGCTCAACCATCTCAGGATACCTTCTGATTCTGATGTCCCTGTTATTTTAAGCCATTTTCTTTCGCTAAGATCTGATGGGGCACTAGCTTTCCCCCATGGAAAGGTATGGATACAGGACCTCATCACTGATAAGTGGGAAGGCCCATGGGACCTTATTACGTGGGGACGTGGATATGCTTGTGTCTCCACAGATACCGGTCCTCGTTGGATACCGGCACTGTGCGTGA
Source organism: Amblyornis subalaris (assembly GCA_018881555.1). Taxonomy (NCBI): domain Eukaryota; kingdom Metazoa; phylum Chordata; class Aves; order Passeriformes; family Ptilonorhynchidae; genus Amblyornis; species Amblyornis subalaris. The sequence continues at coordinate 44,450 of JACAXG010000489.1, forward strand.
TACCTGATCTGCAATGGTGTGGCCATCCCCTGGATGATAAGGATGGATCCCGCACTTAGAATCCTACTTATGATGCTGTGTTGCGGTGCAGGACCCGGAGCGTCGATAGTGCCTCCGCTCCCGAAAGAGAATGTATAGATAACCTTAGCCCATGCCCTGAATCAGTCATCTCTATGTCTGTCGCTTGCTACCCCGCAATCGTCTTTTCAAACATGCTTGGTGGCTGTGCCAATGGCTAATCAGATGCTTGTTAAGTGGTGGGCCAACGGGTCTAAGAACGGGGGGGAATCTGTCCCTGACAGGCTCCCGCCGATGCTAAATTTAGCGGAGCCACAGGAGTTTGATATTTTGGGGTCCCTGAGGGCTGCGGCATGCTTCGCCTTCAGTCAGAACGTGACCTACAGTTGGCTCCAAAAAGGCTCCTGGTCTATTACTCCATCCAAAGCGTGGTATCGGAATTCCTCGGCATGGTGCAACCAAACAATAAGTATGGGAGGAAAGAACCTGCACATCCCTCGTCAGTTACCACATGGGATGTTTCTTGTCTGTGGCAATTGAGTATGGGCAGGTATCCCGTCCTGAAGAGACGGGGGCCCCTGCACATTTGGCCACCTCACTATGCTTTTACCAAACATGACCATAATGAAACATTTTTCTTCCCCATCACACTGTCGCAGAAGGGAATTGTCAGGACTTATGCCTGAATGCAGGGATGATGCTACTTTTTGGGGGGTGGAAAAACATGTGCTCGCTTCTATTTTTACCCCTGGCGTGGCTGCAGCAAAGGCTTTAGCAACCCTTAATAAACTAGGCTGCTGGCTGACAAAGCGCACAAATGCCACATCTGCAGCACTGACCAATCTTTTGGCCAATGTTAAATCAGTACACCATGCTTTGCTGCAGAACCGTGCTGTTATTGATTTTCTGCTTTTAGCTCATGGACATGGGTGTGAGGATTTTGAAGAAATGTGTTGTATGAATCTCTCTGACCATTCAAAATCCGTTTCTGCCAACATCAAAGATCTGCAGGCAGGAGTTGCAAAACTGCAACAGGAACATGGTTGGCTTGATTCCCTGTTGGGGGGGTGGAACGTTTCAGGGTGGCTCAAAGAACTGGTGAAGACAGGATTTTTAATTTTGTTAGTAGTTATTCTCATCTTGTTATTTTTGCCATGTCTGTTGCATCTGCTGTGGAGGGCGCTACAGCAGATGACACACAGCCTTTCCAATTTAAAATAAAAAAGGAGGAGATATGGAGGGATTTATACCTGAAGACAGCTGGCCCGTCACCTTTATTGAACATGATTCAGCAGATGAAATAAAGTGTATCCTTAAAAAATTCTAGAAAGATGTAATGCAAGGATGTTGTAATGCAAGGCTTTTAGCTATTCTAAGAATTGAGGAACTTCAAGCCAGATGAGAACGGATGCAGCTCAGCTAACCACAACGGATGTTCAGACTGCAAAAGCTTTGGATATTGCTAAAAAATGTATTTTTATCCTAACTCTCAGCAAATTTTCTACTAACCAATCAGATGCTGTTTGCAACAGCACTGTTTTAAGCAAGATATAAAAAAAGCTTGTTAGAATAAAGCAAGAGACCCCTTTTTTGCAAAAGCACTCGGTGTGTGTTGTTTGTCCCAACAATTGATAACATGGGACTTTAACAGATTACTTACTACACAGGATAAACAAGGGAAATATTAGTGGATTAGAATATGAACACTGTGCCACCGTGAGTAATATGCTAGCCACGCAAACTACTTACTACACAGGTTAAACAAGAGAAATATTACTAGTCGGTTCATATATAAAACAATGCACAATAATAACGGTACTTATAGTTCAGCTAGCGAAGAAATAGTATAGCTTAGAAGCCCAATATGACTTACCGGATCGAATTACTATGGTGTGGTGTGCCGAGGCTTCTTTCACCCAACTTCTAGAAGAGAAGTAGTACTCGAGCCTGGCATCCCAGAGCTTGAGGTGTCTGCCCTCATATACACCTTAGAGGAGCATAGAAGATTTTTCCAATTTGTGTGAGTTACAGTGGATCTTTTATCACTGTAAAGTTTTAGTGTCTGTTATGAAATTAAATGTTATGAATGGATAATGTGGGTTTAAATCAGTCCCTGCCTTTTGCCCAGGCCTCTGGCAGCAGGCAGTTGTGTTATTGAGGATGGCCAGCACCCCAAGACCCACTCTCATTTGTAAGTTCTTTAATAAAGGCCAATCAGGTCTATTAAAAATGGATTATTTATTTAATAGACACAAAAATAACAGACATAAGATTCTAAACAAAACTATACTACACAGGTTAGACAAGACAGATATTAATAAAACACTCTGTTACCATCAGTAATATGCTAGGAAAACAAATTACTAACTACACAGGATAACAAGAAATAATACTAGTAAAACACTGTTACCGTCAGTAATATGTTGGAAAAACAAATTAACTACACAGGGTAATAAAGAAATATCACTAGTGAGTTACAAGATAAATATACAGTGCATGATATAGATACCAATGCTACGGCTAGCCAAGGAATAGTATAACTTAGAAGCCCATATGACTTACCAAACCAAGTTATTATGGTGTGGTGTGCAGAGACTCTTTTCACTTCTAGAAGAGAAAGTACTCAAACCGGTGTCCCAGTTTGAGGGGTCCCCCTCCTCACGCATCTTAAAGGATGCACAGGAGGTTTTTCCAGTTTGTGAAAACTATGGTAGGTCTTTTATAATCATGAAGTCCTAGTGTCTGTCAGCCAGAATTCCAGTATAATCCCTCTCTACAACAGCTGTTTGTTGTCATTCAGTCCTGGCGCCTATGGGTCTCGTAAGACCATGGGAAGAAGGGGACATCTTCCTAATTTATGTAAACAGCAGATAACCTTGACAGCCAGAAGGAAGGTAGGAGGGAGAGAGGAGTGGGCTGCCTCACCACACTGTCAGTCACAAAATTCCAGCATTATCTCCGCTCAACAGCAGCTGTTTATTGTCAGCTAATTATGTCAGCTCTAGGCATCTGAGTGTCTCAAAAGACTATGGAAAAAGGGGAGATTCCCTAATTTATGCAAACAGCAGAAAACCTTCTTGACAGCAAGAAGGAAGGTGGGGGGGGTGAGCTGCCTTGCCAAAATGTTCGCTTTTGCTGTTGCATTATATTGCGTTCCCCATGGAATAGATTCCCCTGCTAAACCAGGGATAGGGAGGCAGGCTGTAATGCTGGACAGATTGTGCATCTTACTAAACCCTTTGATCAAAGTCAATACTAAATTTTCTTTAACCTTCCCCACCTAAAGACAAAAATATTCCCATAAACATTAGCCTATACATTTCAGTACTTGTCTATAGATATCTTTGAAATTTTCAGTTGCAGAGGTCTGGTGTTTTCCACTGTTCACTCTGAATCAAGAGCCTTCTTAATTCTGGTGCGATGAATCCAGGAATGAAGTCCCTTCACTTTCACTGCTGTTCTTCTAGTCACCAGAACTAGATAAGGTCCTTTCCACTGTTTCTGATGTATACTTGATCTCCAGGCTGAAATGAATGAACTGGGGTCTAGGGTAAGAAATTCTGAAAGATAAACCTTCTAATTCATTCTAGGATTTCCCCAACAAAGTTGCTTACTAAGTTGCTAGAGCATTTTAAATACTAAATGAGGTTCTCTATCAGATGACCTCCCTACAGGCACTCCAAACCTTGATGACTTCCCTAACCTTGTTGGTGCAGCAGAGAAAAGCTTCTGGCCACGCAGAAAAGGTATCTACCAACACTAGGAGATACCTGTATCCTTGTTGAGGTGTTAGCCCAGAAAAATCAATTTACCAGTAACCTCCTGGAGTGTTTCCTCTTTTGGTGATATCTGTAGTGAGTGAATCATGGACTCCATTGTGGTGCAACAGAATCACTTTATTAAGGACACGTGAGCTTTTATATGTTTTGGTGTTTACAATTTAGGATCACAACTATGCAGCCAAGCAGGACACTAACTACTAACCAACATGCAAACAATAGGCAGAGCAGATGTTTCTTGCTCTTATCGCACACATTCTCACAGATCTTTCAGCCACAGCCCCCTGTTCAGAGCTGCTAATTAAACATCCTCAGAGAGGTATTTATGGCTGGCTGTGATCCTTTGGTATGCACTTTCTCATGCAGATGTTAAGGTCGAACAGCAGTCACATCTACAATACCTGGAGGTGGTCTTTTTAAATTCAAAGGGTTATTTTTAAACAGACTTAACAATTTTTGTCATACAGACACTGAGTATCTGAATCTATAGACTAGTAACCATAACATTTTGAACTTTTAGATAATTAGCTACTTTTAATTCTGTTTGACTATATCCAGGGTTAACTTCTGGAAATAAAATAGCTTTCTCATGTACTAATGCCTGTATTGGGTCTGACTGAGGTAGAGTTCAGCAGCCCTCCCAGTGCTGTGCTTTGCATTGGGAGCTGGAAGGTTGTTGATAACATACCAGTGTTTTGGCTACTGCTGAGCAGAGCTGTCCCTCTAACATTCCTTCCCCCATCAAGGGGTTGGGAGTGGGCAAGAACCTGGGAGGGGAAACAACCAGGCCAGCTGACCCAAATTAACCAAAGGGATATTCCATACCGTATGACATCAGCTCAGATATAAAAGCTAAGGGAGAGAGGAGGAACGGGGGGAGCATTTGTAATTCTTTAATGTTTGCCTTCCAGAGCAACCACTACACATGCTGAGGCCCTGCTTCCTGGAAAGTGTCCGAACATCGCTCGCTGATGGGAAGTAGAGATTAACTTTTCCCTTTGCTTATGCATGTGCAGACCTTTGCTTGTTTCTTTCTGTCACTTTAATAAAACTGCCTTATCTCAACCCACTGGTTATTTTCCATCCTATTATTTCCCCTGTCCCACTGGGAAAAGGAGTGATAGAGCAGCTTAGTGGACACCTGGCACCCAGACAAGGCCAAACCACTACAATGCCAGGATACCTTGTTGTGTAACCTGTCATGCAGTATTATCTGCAAGTCTATTTCCTACATGAATTTGGGAATTCCCACATTTGATGTGCTAATTGGAGATCCCTCTGTTGTTAAGACCTCTTTCTTTCCATATAGCTCCATGGTCATGAACAATGCTAAAAAGCATATTTTGAGTCAGTCCACATATATTTACCCTTTTCCCTGCTGCCAGGTTCAGGGCCTTTTGTACTGCTATGAGCTCTGCCCTTTGTGCTGAGGTGTCAACAGGCAGCAGTGCAGCTTCTATTACCTCGATTGTCGTGACTACTGCATAGTCAGCTCCTTGTTTTCCATCTTCCACCAAGCTACTTCTGTCTGCAAAGAACTGTATCTCTGGATCTTCAATGGGTGCCTCTTGTAGGTCTGATTGACTTGCATCTGCAAGCAATCATGGGTTAGTTGCTTTTCTCCTTGCATCGGTGTATTTAGGAACACATCAAATCCACATCTTCTTGCTCTATTAAAACAGTCAGATATTTCAGCATACGGCTTGGGAAAAGCCAGTGCCTGGCCTTTTGGATGAGGAGAACAGTTGCTGCTACAGCTCGCAGGCATCCCTGGCTAACGTTGTAGAGTTGATTTTGAAAAGTACCCCACAGGCCTCTTGAAGTCCCCTGCCTTCTGAGCCAGAACTCCAAGGTGCTGTCATTTGTGTACAAAAAGCTCAAAGAGCTTTGATAGACATCAGGGCTATCTTTTCTCAGGCCTTCCGGGGTCTCCTTAAGTCAAGACCATGCCTCCCAAGAATGCTGTTAAATCTTGGGCAGTCGCAGGTTGGGGTACTTGGCAGATGGCCTCTTTTCTGTCCGTTCCCAATTTCTGCTCTCCTGGAATTATTTCAAACCCTAGGTAGGTAACTTGCTGTTCCATGATTTGAGCTTTTTCCTGAGGTACTTTGTAGCCTCCTTGGCCTGGGAAATTTAGAAGACTGATAGTCAATTCCATACACTTTTCATTACTTTCAGTTGCTAGTAAGATGTCATCAACCTACTGCAGGACCAATCCTTCAGGATTCTCCCTCTTCCAGATCTCTAATTCTTTTGCCAATTGATTCCCAAAACTCGGTGGGCTATTTTTAAATCCTTGTGGTAATACAGTCCAGGTAAGCTGAGTCTTCCAACCAGTTCTGGGATTTTCCCATTCAAAGACAAAAACGCCCTAACTTTACTCGATGAGAGGTATGCAAAAGAAGGTATCCTTCAGATCTATTACTGTAAACCATTGATGATATTCTGTTAACTGGCAAAATGGGTGTGTTATATTCTGATTCACATTTTATCACTAATCCAAATTTCCTCGAATTCTCTATTAGACTCTGTATTCCCCTTCTAGCTTCCAATATCAATGGATATTGTTTCTGCCTTACTGGTTTTGATCCAGGTTTTAGGGTAACGCTTACAGGCTGAGATCGTCAGGAACGTCCTGGAGTTCCACTGTTCCCAGCCAGGGATGTTACTGCATTTTCTATAGCTCACAGTATTCCTCCAAAATTGTCTGGTTCTGGTATTCCCTGTAACATAAAAATTCTTGCCTTGATGGCTTTTAGTCTCATATACCAATAATTATACTTCTCCATCTTGAAATATATAATCCAAGAAAAGGTCTCTTCCCAAAAGATGAATCAAACACTGGTGAGTTATCTATCTTTTGCCCAATTTAAAATTAATAGGGTAAAAGAATACTTATTTCCCTGATTTTCCTGTTGCACCAACAACATTTACAATTCCTTAATTCTTTTGTTGTTGTTCATATTTAGCTCCAGTGTTTATTAAAAATTAATTTTCTCTTTTCTCCTTCCCCAACTGTATGGTAACCAGGGGCTCAGCTGGAGTGCTGGGGTTCCACCCCCAGTTCCCATCCATCTTGATGTAGGGGTAGCTTTGCTACCTCCGGCCCCTTCAACTTCCGGGGACCTTGGTGTCCAAAACCTTTACAATATGCACACTGATTCAGTTTCAATCCTCCCTGGAAAGACCTACATCTTTCCTTTCTCTTTCCAGCTCCCATTTTCTTTCTCTTTCTTCCCTTTTCTTTTCCCATCTTGATAGCCATCACCTTTTGTTTTCCCATTCCTTGCTCATCCTGCTTTTTACTTCCTGCTTACCTTCTTCCTACATTCTTGTTCCCTCTTCTGCGTTCTCACTTCCAGTGGAATCTAATAGGTTATCAAGCAGAAAATAGTTTCAAATACTTTAGTTACTCTTGCACAGACATACAGTGCACACACAAACAAGGGACATGGTGCACAGATGATGCCAAATTGAGTTTTTACCTTTTTTCTCATATAGATGCTTTGTTAATTTTAACACATGTAGTTGTAGTTTGCACTTATTTTCCTAGTACTGTTGCTGCCCTGATAGGCAGGAAGACAAAATATATTTCAAGGCCCTATTCTATCTTGGTTCTCTGGTCTCGAGACCAGAGCTTCAAGACATATTTTTATAAACAAAGTTAGCTCATTTGGGAAAAGGGGGGGTTAGAAGGGGTTAGAACGAGGGGGGAAATTACCTCACAAATTACAATTCTAATTGGTAATTCTTGTCAGATATACTAATTTGTAAAATCTATAAGAATGGCACGCACGTCATGTGCAGAGGTTTTCTTCAGGCTTTTTGGGGGCCTTTTCAGCGTTTCCACCTGATGAATTGTGCACCTAAGGATCCTTATAAAGGTAAACACCTTTTATCACCTTAACCGTGTCTGGCTGATTGATTTTTTAGGGTCCGACTGGGGAGGGAAAGGCATCACAGAGACATAGGGACAAAGACACAGAGACACAGCACATACTCAATGCACTGAGAGCACACACCGTGTACCCAGAGCTCTTATTGAAGTCTATTATTAAAGACTATCCAGGGCACTTGTAAAAGTTTTCCGAGGTCATAAGAGTCTGATTCTTCCAGTTCTTGCAACTTTCTTTTTAATATCCAGTGTTGAGTTCCCTATGAATATGGAAGCCAGCTGTACAGCTTCCCCAGGTTTCTCTGGATTGATATTAGTGTATCTCCTGGCAGCTACGTTAACATGTTCCCCAAATTCACTCGGTGTCTCACGTGGTCCTTGTTTCACCTCAAAGTTTAAACCAATTGATTACCTTTGGCATTGCATATTTAAAGCCAAATAATATCCACCTTTGATATTGTTCTGGTAAAACCCTCCCTTTCCTGGTGTTGGGGTCCCAATGGGAGTCCCAGGAGGGAAAATGCTCTTCAACACTTGCTGGTAACCTCCCCTCTGTGTCTATCCTGTCCACCTCCTTGCTAGCAGTCCTGAGTACCACCTCTCTTTCTGTAGAATACAATAGATTATCTAGCAGAATTTGAAACTCCCCCCCCGTCTGGATTCTGGGTTTTGAGAATTGTTTCAAGTACTTTAGCTACTTTCTCTAGATCTTCTCTATAGGGCCCTGCCTGTCTCATCCATGCCTCAAGATTGATGAAGGAGAAAGGTACCTTTACCGTGACTGGGCCATGAGATCTCGCCCTCTCCTGGAGCGGAACTATCACCTCCTGTCCACCCCTTTCTTTCTTACTCTCTTCCTGTTTACCCCTCTTCGACTTACCATCTTCCTGTCTGCTCACTTTCTGTTTCCCTTGGGTCTGCCCTGCCATCAGGCTTGAAAGTAACTCCTGGCTCCTTCCTGACTGCCCGTCCCCTCCTTGTGCTCCCCCAGTCTAAGACAAATCTTCTATCTCCCTATCTTCCACATCTGGTGCCACCATCATATCTACATCATCCTAGCGTCGACTATGGCATTTCAGACAACAGTATCCAATACTGCAGGAGGAACAACATCACTTCAATCTCCTATCCTTTGCCTTTTCCTTTTTTAAAGCTAACATGAGAGGGTCTGATGGGGCAGGTAGGCAACCCTTGTGCAATTCTGGGTGCTTTCTCAACTTAAAGAACAAATCTACATAAGGCACTTCATCCCACTTCCCCTCTCTTCTACAAAACATCAGCTGTAAAAGGGTGTTATAATCTAAGGTACCATTCTCCAGCCACTGAGCCTGGCAGTTTAACTTATATATTGGCCATAAACAATTACAATATCTAATTAATCTAGGTTTGCTTAGTGTCTTGGGGATTGTTATCCCATAATCATGTTGTCACTTTCTCTTTCCCCCTTCCCAGCTCGGGAGTATCGCAATATGTGTGGGTTTGGCCCGGGATCCTAGTGGGAGCAGGGCTGGGAGTGGCCTCTCTTCCCTTCTGGTTCAGGATCGGAGCAGCACAGCCGCATGGGGCAGAGGTGTGTGTATTGAGCCGGGGCTACTGCTACATTGTGACTTAGCAGTCTCTTAGCTGCGGATGGGTCAGTCTGTGCCCAGTTGGGAGCAGAGAATGGTCGTGCGTGTTGCAGGGAGCATTCAACTGCTCTGCTACACTGTAGCTTGGCTCGCCATCTCAGGTCTGCCCACTCCGCTTTTGTGTTGCTGTGGCTACTCCTGGCTGAAACCCAGGACCGGGGCCACCTCCTGCCGAGCCCCTGCCTGCTGCGTGTTGCTGCGGCTACCCCTGTGTGTTGAGCTCCAAGACACTGATCTGCTGCAGTTTCTGCATAGCAAGCCTGCTCATCTTTTCCCTGCTTCCTGGCCGTTTGGGGGGTCCAGAGCCAACGTATGGGGTGCCGCTGGGACTGGGGCTGTCCCTGTATGGGCCGCTACTCTGCGTGGCAGCCCGACATCGTGGCCAATTGCTGTCAATAAGTTTGCAGAGGGAAGCCGTCTCTCCTCCTTCCCGTGTCCCAGTTTAAAAGACAGGTGTCTGTCAAAGAAGGCGAGAACCTCCATGGAATAGAAAGGATGACCCGCTGCCTCCAAATTATTATAACCTGGGCTTTCAGGCAAAGATATTGGGAAAGGAATAACAGTTCTTTACTAGGATCTATATATAACAAGACAGACAAACAGCAACAATGAGAAAACAGAAAACCCAATAACAGCCTTTTTCTAGCCTGTTGAGCAATGTCCCTTTTTTGGTGTAGTTATGACCACAACCAGCAGGAGGCCGCTGTTGGTTCCTGGCAAGGTGATGGCTGCAGTGACTCTCGCAGACAGCACAGGGCACTGGCAGACCCCGGTGAGGCAGGGTGAGTGTGATGATTCCCCTGTGGCTGCAGGGAGCCCTGTGGCACAAATGCGGCAACCACTCCACGTGGCTAATAGCAGCTTGGGCACAGGGAAGGAGGGGAGATGGCTTCCCTCATGCAGCAGATAGTTATGGGAGAATTCATACCAGAAGAAGGATGGTCTGTTGATGAAACAATTAAAGTGTATCCCTAAAAATGTGATAATGTGGCAATAATGCAAATGCAAGGCTTTTCAGCTATTTTAAAAATTGAGGAACTAAAAACCAGATGAACAAATGCAGTCCCAGGAAAACCACAAAATGTTCGGCTGGAGATAGTGCTAAAAATGTGTCTTTGTCCTAACCCTCATCAGAATTTTGTATTAGCCAATCAAGACGCTGTTGTAACAGCACTGCTTTGAGCAAGGTATAAAAAATCTTGTAAAAATAAAGAAAGAAGCAGCCTTTTTTGAAAAGCACTCGGTGTGTGTGTTTGTCTGTTCCAACAATCGGATTATCGATATATGGTGAGCCCGACGTGACTGGCGAAACAGCCACAGACGTCGTGGGGAGACAGCAGGGCGAAGCACTGTGGGAACAGAGACCGGCATAGCAGAAGAGGCGGAGGAGTCCGTCCACAGTCCGGACCTGTGTCGACACCTTGGATTAAGGTGAGCTACCGGTGACATTGACATTGACATTAGCTGCAGTCATGGGGAACCAGTTGACTGCTGAGGAAAAGACTATAGTATCCACTTGGAAAGCGTTGCTAGCGTGAAAAGGCATTAAGACCACGGAGGAAGCCTTAAGCGCCACTCTTTTCTGGGCAAGGGAACAGGGATTTTCCCCGGACATGGGAACGGCCTTCAGTATATCTTCCTGGCAGGCAGTGGGAATGAAAATGTGGGACACGATCTCAAATGGTGATAAGACTGCTTCCAGTTTAGCTACTACGTGGAGATTGGTTTATTAGGTATTAAAGGAATGGAAAGCTGAACAAGATAAAAGGGATGAAAAATCTAACAAGGAGGGGCAATTGCAAGAAATTGAACAACAGAACTTCCCGACTTCATCAGAGAAACAGAGGACAGATTCATCAAAGAAATATCTGTCCCCTGTAGATTATGCAAACCCAAAATATCCTGCGCCATCAGATTTCGTTGAGCCCAAGTACCCGTCCCCGGTGGAGCAAATTGAGGAACTAACACTTTTGGACAAAGAAACCCCTGACTCTAAAAACCACAGCAAGTTAGACTATCCGCCCTTGCCAAGGGAGGAATTGTCTGAAGACGAGGACGAACAATTAATCATGCAGACTCATGAACGGAGGGAGGGGGTGGGCAGTTGTGGTCGTGTGCGGTGGGTACCGACAGGCCCCTGGACGCTACCTCCCTGTAGAGTGACCGTCCAACCGAGACAGCCGGGGCGGTTCTGGGATGAAGTGAAAAAAAAGCATTGGAATGTGGGGAATGGGAATTGTTAGAGTGTTTGGGTATACCTGAGGGAACAATGAATAGCACTGGGGACACTGGGGGAGGGGACGTGTGTATGAATACCCCCAGCTGTGAGGCTTTTCTGGTTTTCAAAGCAGCCCCTGGCACAAATCAAACAGACAGCCACAGTGTAATAGCGTGGAGAGTAGTTCAAGATTTGCAAACAAGAGTTGCACAATATGGTCTAGGATCCTCAGAAGTTATGCAAATCATTCATGTTATTAACAAAGATTTGCTGGCTCCTTTTGATATTAAACAGCTAGCACAGATCTTATTCCAGCCAGTGCACTTTGGAGTTTTTGAGAGCAATTGGAGACAAATGGCTGAAAAGGCAGCTATGGAAAATATGAGATGAGCCCAAGGGGACCCACGCTTGGGGGTTGGGGTTGAAGCTCTGATGGGAACTGGCATGTTTGCAAACCCAGACCTGCAGGCGCAATGGGATCCCCTGGTTCTTAAGATGCGTCAAAAACTGGGAATAGGAGCTTTGATAAAAACCATAGAAATGGCTTCTCCCAAACCTCGATATGTAAAAATCGTACAGGGAGTGAAAGAGTCATTCCTCCARTTTGTTGAAAAGGTTGCTGCTGCTTTGGAAAAACAAGTTGATGATGATAATTTGAGACAGTTGTTGTGTAAACAGTTAGCTCGAGATAATGCTAAYGAAGACTGTCGCAAGGTAATTGAGAACTTACCAGGAGACCCTTCCCTAAATGATATGGTCACTGCCTGTTCAAAAATTGGGTCAGTAGAACATAAGATGTCAGCTCTGGCAGCTGTCCTGCGACCACCACAAAAATGCTTTGCATGTGGGCAGCAGGGACACCTAAAGGCAGACTGCAAACAGCGACAGTCAGGACAAAAGCAAAAGGGGAATAACAATTCTAACAGTTTCTTATGCAATCGCTGTGGTAAGTCAGGTCATTATGTGAAACAATGTAAGTCCAAATTTCACGCAAATGGCCAGCCTTTGGGAAACTCAGGAAACGGGCAGAGGAGCGCGACGGGGAACAGCGCTCAGACACATGTATCTCCCCAGAATATGACACAAACACAGGCTTGCTCAACCAGCTCAGTGGGAGCACAAAGGGATCTGCCGGCCTGGATGTGTGCACCTCAGAATCAGTAATGTTAAATTCTAACCGGGTGCACAAAGTCCCCTTGAATGCACATGGACCCTTAGATCATGGCTTAAGTGCATTGTTAGTGGGAAGATCAAGTGCTACATTACAAGGTATCTTTGTGCATCCAGGACTTATTGATGCGGATTTTATGGGACAAATTTATGCCATGGTTTCTACTCCTACACCCCCAGTCACCATCCCTGAAAAAACCCGCATCGCTCAACTTGTGCCTTTTAAGTCCTGTGTCCTTAGGATGGAGCAACGGCCTTGAGGAACTGGAGCCTTTGGATCTACTGGGGCCCCTCAAGTTTTTTGGGCCAGGAATCTCCAATCAGCGACCACACATGACATGTACACTCATCCTACCCGGTGCCAACCCATCACAGATATGACTTCGAGGTTTGATTGACACAGGTGCTGATGTTTCTATTGTTTCTTCCTCTGCGTGGCCTTATTCATGGCCTTTGACTGCAGTGGAATCAACCATCGTGGGCCTGGGAGGCACAACACAGAGCCACCTCAGCACACAGCCTGTGTTGGTGAAAAACGAGGAGGGTCAGACAGCTACCATCCGGCCGTATGTTGCAATGGCACCACTGAACCTATGGGGGCGGGATGTACTTGCAGCTTGGGGTGTCAGGATTGGCACAGACCTTTCATAAGGGCCACTGGGCAGATGGGCAGCACTGCAACATTGCCACTGCGATGGCTCACAGAATGACCAGTGTGGGTTGACCAGTGGCGCCTGAATAAAGAAAAACTAGCTGCCCTGCAGGACTTGGTGGCAGAATAATTAAAACAAGAACATATTAAACCTTCCACCAGTCCCTGGAACACCCCTGTCTTCATCATAAAGAAAAAATCAGGGAAATGGAGGCTGGTGCATGACCTCAGGAGGGTCAACGCAGTGATAGAAAGCATGGAGACATTTCAGGCTGGAATGCCATCACCTACGATGTTTCCTGTGGGGTGGGTCATTTTAATCATTGATTTAAAAGATTGTTTTTTCACAATTCCTTTGCATCCTCAGGACGTACCGAAGTTTGCTTTTACTGTACCCTCGATCAACAATGCTGAACCTGTAAAGCGGTATCAGTGGAAGGTCTTACCTCAGGGTATGAAAAATAGCCCCTGTATTTGTCAGTGGTATGTTGCACAAGTTTTATCTGGAATTCGTGAACAATTTCCTGGCTCTTATTGCTATCATTATGTGGATGATATACTGGTAGCAACACCGACCCAGGAGGAATTATTGAGGATAAAACCTCAATTGTTTACTGCTTTGCATTCTTATGGATTGCAGGTGGCTCCAGAAAAAGCCCAAAAGTTCCCCCCTTGGAAATATTTGGGAGTCAAAATTCTGGAACAAACGATACAGCATCAGAACATACAATTTCAAACTTCTATTAGAACCTTAAATGATGCTCAAAAATTGCTAGGTATCATCAATTGGCTGCGTCCTTAGCTAGGACTGACCACAGCACAGTTGTCTCCTTTGTTTGATACATTAAAAGGAGACCCAGACTTAAATTTGCCTTGAACTCTGACTGGCCCAGCAAGCACTGGAGGAAGTCCAGCAAGCTATTTCCACACAACAAGTTTATAGAATAGATCCCTCTACTGATACCATTGTCTTTGTAACCATACCAGATTTGCATCCCACAGGCATCCTCGGACAATGGAATGACTGCTGGCCCGACCCACTGCATGTTTTGGAATGGATTTTTCTTCCCCAGCAATTGAGGAAGACAGCACCTATGTTATTTGAATTCATTGCTCATCTGATAATAAAATGCTGCCAGTGTTGCTTAAAGCTTATGGCCAGAGATCCCATAAAGATTGTATTACCAATACAACAAGATTATTTTGAGTGGAGTTTTGCTAACAGCGCCCGTTTACAGGCAGCGCTGAAGGGTTTTACAGGCCAAATTGTTTATCATTTACCCAGCCATAAGTTGTTGCAACTGGCAAAATTAACCCCTCTATCACTATGGCCACGGAACAGTCGTGTGCCCGTATTGGGGCCAACTGTTTTCACAGATGGGTCGGGAAGGACTGGGAAAGCCATTGTCATGTGGAAGGATGAATCTGGTTGGCAGGTGTTGGAAGGGCATGAGCCTGGGTCTGCTCAACTCATCGAGTTACRAGCTGTAATTATGGCATTTCAGCATTTTTCTCATGTACCACTGAACCTTGTTACTGATTCTTCTTATGTCGCAGATCTTGCACAGC
>JACAXG010000489.1:59583-101538 GCA_018881555.1 Amblyornis subalaris
TCAGAAGCAGAAACATTCTTATTATGTTTTGCATGTTCGCAGTCACACCTCGCTTCCAGGTTTTGTGGCCGAAGGTAACTCCCGAGCTGACCAGCTTGCCAACCCTGCGTGAGTCGCACCTCAGCCTGACTGGATGGCGCAAGCCAAGGAATCACATGATTTCTACCACCAGAGTGCACGCACTTTGCAAAAACAATTTTCACTCACGTCAACTCAGGCCCGCAACATTGTCAGTGCCTGTCCTGACTGCCAGGGCTTTGCCGTGCCTTTGCCCATGGGTGTTAATCCCAGGGGTTTGCGGATGCTGCAGCTCTGGCAGACAGATGTCACACATGTATCAGAATTCGGCCGCCTCAAGTACGTGCACGTCTCAATTGATACCTTTTCTTCTGTCATATGGGCATCTGTTCATGCAGGTGAAAAGAGYCGTGATGCCATCGCACACTGGCGATTGGCTTTTGCTGCGCTGGGAGTACCAGCAGTTGTCAAAACTGATCATGGCCCTGCCTATGCCTCTGCTCGAGTGAAATAATTTTTACACCTGTGGGGCGTGGAACACAAGTTCAGTATTCCCCATTCACCCACTGGTCAAGCTGCTGTTGAACGAGCACATGGCTCCTTGAAACGAATGTTGCAAAAACAAACAAGTGGAATGCTGGGGGAGCCTCCCCAGAGTCGTGTCCAGAAAGCGGTGTACACGCTCAACCATCTCAGGATACCTTCTGATTCTGATGTCCCTGTTATTTTAAGCCATTTTCTTTCGCTATGATCTGATGGGGCACTAGCTTTCCCCCATGGAAAGGTGTGGGTAAGGGACCTCATCACTGGTAAGTGGGAGGGCCTTTGGGACCTTATTACGTGGGGACGTGGATATGCTTGTGTCTCCACAGATACCGGTCCTCGTTGGATACCGGCATGGTGTGTGAGACCTGATCTGCAACGGTGTGGCCGTCCCCTGGACAACAAGGATGGATCCCGCACTTAGAATCATGCTCATGATGCTGTGTTGCGGTGCAGGACCGGGAGCGTCGATAGTGCCTCCGCTCCCGAAAGAGAATGTGTGGATAACCTTCGCCCAGGCCCTGAATCAGTCATCTATATGTTTGTTGCTTGCTACCCCGCAATAGCCTTTTCAAACATGCTTAGTGGCTGTGCCAGTTGCTAATCAGACGCTTGTTAAGTGGTGGGCCAGCGGGTCTAAGAATGGGGGGGAATCTGTCCCTGACAGACTCCTGCCGATGCTAAATTTAGCGGAGCCACAGGAGTTTGATATTTTGGGGTCCCTGAGGGTGGCGGCATGCTTTGCCTTCAGTCAGAATGTGTCATAAAGTTGGTCCCAAAAAGGCTCCTGGTCTGTTACTCCATCCAAAGCGTGGTATCGCAATTCCTCAGCATGGTGTAATCAAACAATAGGTATAGGTGGTAAAAACCTACACATCCCTCGTCAGTTACCACATGGGATGTTTCTTGTCTGTGGCAATTGAGCATGGGCAGGTATCCTGTCCCGATTAGATGGGGGTCCCTGCACATTTGGCCACCTCACTATGCTTTTACCAAACATGACCATAATGAAACATTTTTCCTCCCCATCACACCGTCGCAGAAGGGAATTGTCAGGACTTATGCCTGAATGCAGGGATGATGCTAATTTTTGGGGAATAGAAAAACGCGTGCTTGCTTCTATTTTTACCCCTGGCGTGGCTGCAGCAAAGGCTTTAGCAACCCTTAATAAACTAGGCTGCTGGCTGACAAAGCGCACAAATGCCACATCTGCAGCGCTGACCAATCTTTTGGCCAATGTTAAATCAGTACGCCAAGCTTCGCTGCAAAATCGAGCTGCTGTTGACTTCTTGCTTTTAGCTCATGGACATGGGTGTGAAGATTTTGTAGGAATGTGTTATATGAATCTCTCTGATCATTCAAAGTCAATCTCTGCCAACATCAAAGAGCTGCAGGCAGGAGTTGCAAAACTACAACAAGTATGTGGGTGGTTTGACTCCTTGTTGGGGGGTGGAACGTTTCAGGGTGGCCCAAGGAACTGGTAAAAATAGGATTTTTAATTGTGTTAGTAGTTATTCTCATCTTGTTATTTCTGCCATGTTTGTTGCATTTGCTGTGGAGAACCCTACAGCAGGTGACACATAGCCTTTCCAATTTTAAATAAAAAAGGAGGAGATATGGGAGAATTCATACCAGAAGAAGGATGGTCTGTTGATGAAACAATTAAAGTGTATCCCTAAAAATGTGATAATGTGGCAATAATGCAAACGCAAGGCTTTTCAGCTATTTTAAAAATTGAAGAACTAAAAACCAGATGAACAAATGCAGTCCCAGGAAAACCACAAAATGTTCGGCTGGAGATAGTGCTAAAAATGTGTCTTTGTCCTAACCCTCATCAGAATTTTGTATTAGCCAATCAAGACGCTGTTGTAACAGCACTGCTTTAAGCAAGGTATAAAAAATCTTGTAAAAATAAAGAAAGAAGAAGCCTTTTTTGAAAAGCACTTGGTGTGTGTGTTTGTCTGTTCCAACAATTGGATTATCGATAGATAGTAGTCTCAGAGCCCAACACAGGGGTCGCTGCGGCAACATGCGGCAGGCAGGAGCTCGGCAGGGAGAGGCCCTGGCCCCGGATCTCAGCACAGGGGCAGCCTTGGCAGCAGAAAAACAGAGCAGGTGGGCCAGAGCTGGTGAGCTGAGCCTGTTGCCTTCTGCTAGGAAGACAAGGCGACCTGGTTCAAGATAGACTGCTCTCGGGGTCGGTCTGTGTTATTGCCCCTACTCCTAGCTTAGGGGTAGCTAATAAACACGCACGCGCGGCATTCCAAGTCTCCTGCTGTTCCAGCGCTTGGCGTAAAGCCGTTTCTACTTTCCCCCACGCTTTKAGACTTTTGCCACTGCCTGAGGACTTAGTATCCTCTGCTAAAACGTTGGTGCATTTCTCCCACACCTCGGGATGTAATATTTCTACGGGGCGTTCAATTGCCCTGAGCTCTAAGAGTCTCGCAATAGCAAGATAAAAATCCTTGAGCTTACACTTAATTCCCCATTGTTTATAGAGTGAACTCACGACCTTTGCGACCGCTTCCATGGTGATCGTGGATCCTCTTGGGAACGTCTTCCCCGCCTGAAGTCAGCTTTGCTGCTTCGGCCGCTATCTCTTGTCCAGGTGAACCCCGTTACCCGAGCTTTTCTTCTTTTTCTTCTTCTTCCTTTTCTTCTTCTTCCCGGGTTTCGGCACCAGTATGTTGCCTTCTGCTAGGAAGACAAGGCGACCTGGTTCAAGAGGCTAGCACGGCAGCCCGGCCTACCCCGTGGCCACTCGGGCCATGGACACACAGACACCAATGTGGTGGATGGTCAAATGGCGTTTATTATCTTATCTCATGAGGTTAAATAGTCGAGGGGCTTCACTACGTCAGGAAAGGGGGACTGTGGGATAGCTGGAGTTAGTAAGGAGTGGAAAACTACTGGAGTTGGGAGGGTTTGCATGCTCTTATCATAAAGGAATGAAGAGAGGAAGATTCCATGCTGCTCCTGCTTTCCGTCACATCGCGTGATCTTCCGTCCGCCTCTCCCTCTCTACCACACGAGCCACAGTGTAACAGAGCAGCTGACTGCTCCTGGCAAAACACCAACTGTTCTCTGTTCCCAACCAGGCACAACTGACCCACCTCCAGCTAAGAGACTGCTAAGTTAAAATGCAGCAGTACCCTGGTATGATACACACACTCCTCAGCACACGTGGTGCTGCTGCTTCGATTCTGAACCAGAAGAGAGAGAGAGCAATTCCCGGCCCCGTTCCCACCAGGATCCTGGCCAGACTCACAAGCCGGGGAGGGGGAGGGGGAAGAAAGAGAAACAATAACAATTTTTGGGCACAACCTGAATATGGGATAACAATCCCCAAGAAACCCTGTGCCCGAGACACCATTTGCCAAGTGAGAGGTCACTGCGCTTGCGCCACAGCGCCCCCTGAAGCCGCGGGGGACCATTGCACCTGCCCTGCCTCACCAGGGCCCACTACCGCCCCCTGCCAGTTGTGGTCATAACTACACCAAAAAGGGACATTGCTCAACAGGTGAGAAAAGGCTGTTATTGGGTTTTCTTTTTTTTTCTGTTGTTGCTGTTTGTCTGCCTTGTTTTATGCATATATATCCTAGTAAAGAACTGTTATTCCTTTCCCCATATCTTTGCCTGAAAGCCCCATAATTTCAAAGTTATTATAATTTGGAGGGAGGGAGTCATCTTTTCCATTCCAGGACGGTTCCCACCTTCCTTGGTAGACACCTGTCTTTTAAACCAGGACACTTAGTAACCCTCCTTCTATCTTTTTCCAGTGGTTCAATATACATTTCAAAGGAGAATTTGGAATATCACGTCCCACTTTTGTTTTAGAAGAAACTGCCACCATATTCAATAATTACAAGTACATGACCTCCTTCCTTAGACTGGCATGATGGTTTGTAATGGCGGGGGGGAGGAAGGGGGCCTGCTAGACCTGCAATCATTAAAACTGACAAAAGAGGGTGCTCCAAGTCCACCTTCGATAAAAACTCCAAAATTCCCGCAATCACACTGTAACTCTCTCTTAGCAAATAGGGTTTTTATACCACGGGCGTCCCTGTGCTCTTTATGCCAGCAAACTCAAATCAGCACACACCACTTTCATACACACACTCCGAGTTCAAGAAAAATGCAAAGAATATGTTGTGGGTTTGGGTCTTTCAGGGAATTTTTTGTCCCATCTAAAAGGAAGACTGTGAGGGGAAGGGGTTGTCTAGGAAACAAATGGGGGTAATTAAGAAACAAAAGAACATCGTCAAGCACCCCCACATACCAGGATAATCACTCAGCCAGAGAAACAGAGCTGTAGAGTTTTGGGTAGGGAGAGAGCTCTCTGGCTGGGGGGTTGTTCTCAGGGGTTGTGGATAATGCCATGAGAGGTTGGAGGACTCAGAGATTTGGCTGGAGGGGGTGGGGGCTGGGCTCTGCCTCTTTTAGGCTCAGTGGTTGGGTAAGGTGATAGCCTGTGATACAGGAGTGAGTGTCGGTTTTTCCTGAGAAGAGTGCTTTGTTGTAACTTGCTGCTGATCAGATCTGCTGTCTCCACTGTTCCTGCCGCAGCTGGGGTTGCAGCTACACTGTAGCTCACCGCTCACCCCTGGGTCTGCCCGCCTCTGCTGTTCCAGTCGCTGCTCTGATGATACTGCTGCAGTACAACTCACTGCCCGGAGTGCTTCCTGTCAGTTTTGAAAGGGGCACCATCTCCCCTCTCACCCGAGACACCCCTGCCATGTGGAGAGGTTGCAGAGCTCTCGCCACAGCGCCACCCTGCAGCCACAGGGGAATCACTGCACCTGCCCTGCCTTACCTGGGCCCGCCAGCACCCCCATCAGCTGCGAGAGTCACTGCAGCTGTCACCTTGCCGGTTGTGGTCATAACTACACCAAAAAGGGAAATTGCTCAACGGACAAGAAAAGGCTGTTATTGGGTTTTCTGGTTTTTTGTTGTTACTGTTTGTCTGTCTTGTTATATATAGATCCTAGCAAAGAACTGTTATTCCTTTTCCCATATCTTTGCCTGAAAGCCCCATAATTTCAAGGTTATAATAATTTGGAGGCAGGGGGTCATCTTTTCCATTCCAGGAAGGTTACCACCTTCCTTGACAGACACCTGTCTTTTGAACCAAGACAGAATGCAAAGCAACTGAACAGACTTCACCACTCTCCAGCCAAGGCTGGAGCCGGGCTCTGCTTGTAAACTGAGCCTGGGGATTTTTTCTTTTCTTTCTCAGCTTGAGTCAAGATAGTGACGGCGCTACGAGACGGCGAAACTACAAGCTCGGTCTGATGATACTTCCCGGGGACAACCTGGAATATTACCAGGGGACTTGAACCCCTTTTCCCTTTTTCTTTTTCCAGGGGACTCCAACCCCTAATACCTCATGGATTCAAACCTGGAAGGGGAGAAACTCCCAAGGGGGGGGAAAAACTCAACCTCTCCCCCTTCCCCCTTCCTCTTTCTTAGGCTTACCCAAGGGCTGTGTAACCCAGGTTACCTGTGAACCTGTGAACCCCTTACTCTTCCCTATTCTGCGGGACTCAAACCCTCCTTTCCAGTAACTCCTATATAGCCCTTGTCAATAACCCAAAAATAATTAATTTCAAATTGTGCCTTTATTCACCCAGGGATTCTGCCTGAGCCCCAGACGACAATCAGAAGTTGAAGCTCTCCCTGAGAATCTCTCAGAACCAGCTGGAGATCTATCAGCCACAGATCCGCTGGGGCTCATGGCCTAAGTCCCATCTGAGTTGCAAATTACTGTTATCAAATGTCCGAAATATTGGAATCACTCTCCAACACTAAAGTTGTGTTAAAGAGGGCATCATTTATTCAGGCCTGAGGTGCACGCAGGAGATTCTATCCTAAGACACGTGATTCTACAGGAGGGTTACTTATATACAGTCGCTACATGCATAGTACAATTAACCTATTACCATAAATCCCACACCAAGTTCCCAGAGATTCAGTCCTTTTTTTTTGTCTATTACTGCATTCTTGGGCCAGATGTCTTCTTATCTCCCAACAGTCCTTGCTGAAAGCAGCTTTCCCAGACCTTGTTTCTCTGCTAAAAGTTTCACAGGCATAATAAAAATTGAATTAACCCTTTTGGTATCATAAGCACATGGCGCTTGCCATCACAGGTTTGGGGGAGTGTGATATAGTCAATCTGCTAGGCCTCCCCAAACTCATATTTCAGCCATTGTCCACCATACCAAAGAGGCTTTAACCCACTTGGTCTGTTTAATTGCAGTGCACCTTTCACATTCATGGATAATCTGTGATAGTGTCCATGTTCAAGTCCACTCCTCGATCATGAGCCCACCTATATGTTGCATCTCTTCCTTGATGTTGTGAGGTGTAATGGGCCCACAGAGCTAGAAATAATTCACCCTTCTGTTGCCAATCCAAACCCACCTAAGCCACTCCAGTCTTAGCAGCCTGATTCACCTCTTGGTTGTTCTCATGTTCTTCACTGGCCCAACTCTTGGGTACATGAGCATCTACGTGATGTACCTTCACAACCAGGTTCTTCACCTGGGCAGCAATATCTCGCCACAGTGTAGCAGCCCAGATGGGTTTACCCCTATGCTGCCAGTTATTCTGCTTCCATTGCTGCAACCACCCCCACAGGGTATTTGCCACCATCCATGAATCAGTATAAAGTATTGGCCATCTTTCTCGTTCAGCAATTTCTAAGGCCAACTGGATGTCTTTCACCCCTGCAAACTGACCTGATTCACCTTCTCCTTCAGCAGTTTCTGTGACTTGTCATAGGGGACTCCATACAGCTGCTTTCCATTCTGATTCTTTCCCACAAGAGGCAGGATCCATCAGTAAACAAGGCATATTATTTCTCACTTTCTGGTAATTTATTATATAGTGGGACATCTTCAGCACGTATTACCTCCTCCTTTGGTGACATTCCAAAATCTTTGCCTTCTGGCCAGTCCATGATCACTTCTAAGATTCCTGGATGACTGGGATTTCATTGTGTGATCAGTGCTACCCACTTACTCCATGTAGCATCTGTTGCATGATGCGTAGAGAAGACCCTCCCTTTGAATATCCAACCCAATACGGGTAGTCGGGGTGCCAGGAGGGGCTGTGCTTCAGTATCAGTCACCTCTGAAGTGGCTTGGACACCTTCATAAGCTGCCAGTATCTCCTTTTCAGTTGGAGTATAGTGGGCTTCAGATCCTCTGTATCCCCAACTGCAAAAACCTAGAGGTTGACCTCTAGTCTTCCCTGGTGCTTTCTGCCAGAGGGTCTAGATAGGGCCATTCTCCCCAGCTGCAGTATAAAGCACATTTTTTATATCTTGCCCTGCCCTGTTTGGACTGGCCCGAGGGCTAGAGCATGAACTATCTGCTGTTTGGTTTTTTCAAAGGCTTGTCACTGCTCAGGGCCCCATTTGAAAGCATTCTTTTTCTGGGTCACTTGATAGAGAGGGCTGACAATCAGACTGTAATTTGGAATGTGCATTCTCCAAAATCCCACAACACCTAAAAAAGCTTGTGTTTCTTTCTTGTTAGTTGGTGGAGACATCGCTGTTATCTCATTAATAACATTCATTGGGATCTGATGACATTCATCTTTCCATTTTATTCCTAAAAACTGGATCTCCTGTGCAGGTCCCTTTATCTTACTTTTTTATGGCAAAAACAGCTTTTAGAAGGATTCGGATTATTTTCTTCCCCTTCTCAAAAACTTCTTCTACTGTATTGCCCCACACAATGTTATCATCAATATATTGCGGATGTTCCGTAACGTCATCTTGTTCCAGTACAGTCTGGATCAGTCCATGGCAGATGGTAGGGCTGTGTTTCCACCCCTGGGGCAGTTGATTCCAGGTGTATTGGACACCCCTCCAGGTGAAAGCAAACTCTGGCCTGCACTCTGCTGCCAGATGGATTGAGAAAAATGCATTAGCGATACCACTAGTGGCACCACTTGGCTGCCTTTGACTCCAGCTCATATTGAAGTTCCAACAGGTCTGGCATGGCAGCAGAGGTGGCGTGACTTCATTCAGGCCCTGATAGTCTACTGTCAGCCTTAATTCCCCATTAGACTTTTGCACTGGCCATATGGGGCTGTTAAAGGGTGAGCAAGTCTTGCTGATTCCTCCTTTGCTGTCCAGGTGACAAATTAGTTTATGGATGGGAATTACAGTGTCTCGATTGGTGTAGTACTGCCTCTGGTGCACAGTCCATGCACCCGATCTTCACACACTCTTCACATGCCCTGCATGTGCCTCTTAGTCCAATGGTGATTTCTGGTCTGGGGTCTTCTAACACCACGTTGGATTCTTTCTCCGTGTCCATGTGGGCAGGCCATTAACTGCTCTTATCTTCCAGCTTGGGCCAGCTGTGTAACTCAGTACCAAGGTCTCAACCTTTTTCTGAAGGTATCCAGTCTTTCTCTGTTTCTTCCCATCTAGCCATCTGTCCTGGGTTAACCAAAAAGGATGTATTCTATCACCACCCACATAATTCCTTGATAAGATGGGTCGTTCACAGTAGCTGGTTACACACCTGGTCCCTGAGGCTATGGCTGAGGAGAGGCAGATCATGTGAGGTGAGGTAGTATTTCTTATCTCAACTGTGATAACTTACCTGGACAGCAGCAAGCACCACCCATCCTGAGTGGATTATCTCTGCTAACGGCCCATTACCGAACTGGATAAGCACCGACGAATAGAACGTCAGAAACATCTCATTCCATTGTGGAAATCCCCGCCCCTGGGGGAGGTACCAGCTAAGAAACACCACATAAAAACAGGCTCGGGGATTGAGAGAGACCACTGGACAACCAGATGACCAGACTGTCACCACTTCACACCACTGGACCACAGGGTACCCAGCAGAGGAGGCAAACTTCCCACAGTTCCAGACCTTCAACAGGACTGCAACCACTGCCAGGTTGTACTGTGACTGTCGGTTTAAGCCGGTGTTTTTGTATTACCACATTTATTTTAACCTTTCTATTACAATTGTAATTTTGACCTAAAATCTCTCTTGAGGTATTTGTATGGGGTTAATTTCCTCTGCTGGTTTACAGTCAAACCAGCACACCATCAGAGTTCATTTAAAGTTTACCTACACCAAGTTTGGAGCAGGGCCCACTCATTCTAAGCTGTAAGCAAGTTACAATTCAATTTAAAGCTACACTTCATTTCTAACGAGCTCTTATTTTTTTACAAACAGCCTTGGATACTTATTTTTCCTGCCTGAATAACAACCCAGGTGGAACAACACTTGTTCTCGAACTTTCAAAGAAAGTTACTGACCTTAATTTCAGCCAGGATGGAAAATTACTATGACTAAAGCCAACTCTCTTGTGACCCTATAAACAACAGTCTTAAATGAGACCCTTTGAGCTCTCCTGGACCGCAGAGGGCTGTGACCAGCAACCTCCCTCTGAGTGGGATGCCTCT
This sequence comes from Amblyornis subalaris, assembly GCA_018881555.1. Taxonomy (NCBI): domain Eukaryota; kingdom Metazoa; phylum Chordata; class Aves; order Passeriformes; family Ptilonorhynchidae; genus Amblyornis; species Amblyornis subalaris. Next base: position 69,584 of record JACAXG010000489.1, read on the forward strand.
CAGAGCCAGCAAACTCTCAAGTTTGTTATACTTGGAGGATCACCGTTGAATGCTGCTGACAGATCCTGGGCTGATACCCCCACTCCTCGAGGCTCAACCTTTTGCCCAATGAGAAGGTGCAAAGGCATCCGATGTGAGTACTTCACTGAACTCGAGGGGTATTTTTCACAGGTATACCTTGTGCATATTCCTTTAGGTATATGTGTGTGTGTAAGTGTGAATATGCTATAGTGAATGTACTATGAATGTTGCTCTCTTAGATTCTTAAGTATGTAAGATTTGTAAGTAAGGTAGGCCTATAGGTGAGTTACTGTTGTGCTTACAGTAAATTCTATGGAATCTTTTGTTAATCTGTTCAAATTAGGCTATTAAGTGCTGTTAAGTTTAAGTGCTGTTAAAACCTTTAGGCCTAAACCATTGGTCAAGTCCAGGGCTAAGTTTAGCAAGGGGGTCTATTCTGAACCTTGTGACTCAATGGGAGGGTCTCCCTTATTCCTTTTAATCCTTACCTTTTCCTATCCTTACCCTTTTTTTGTCCCCAGCCTCCACGTAGATAATTTTTGGTTGATTTTAGTTTTAGATTGATCGATTTTAGATTTTAGTCTGATTTTTCTCTGTGTGCTTTAACCATCTAGTAAGTAGTGTTTCCTAAAATCAGAAGAAAAATTTTCCAAACAATATTAGAATTGATAGCATAAAGAGCAGTCTTTTAATGAAAGCTTTCAGGTGCACAAATATCTATGTGGACACACAGCATCTAATTTTTGCAATTTGTATAAGTTTAACTAATTAGTGTATTTAGCAAGTACATCCAATAGGAGAACAGTTGCTCTGGTGACCCACCCTTGGACCTGACCCATTGGAGTCCCTCCAAGGGGTTCTTAACCCTATATCCTGTTATGTCGCCCAGGTGCTGGTGCAAAACAAGATGTCCTTGTTAGAAATTCTTTTCCTTGAAAATAAGACCAAACAGAATTTCAAGAGTGTGACTTAATGTGTGAGAAAGGGTTAACTACTGTTCTAAAGTGAGAAAATGCTAGAAACTGTACAACTATATATATTAAAAATCTACAAAGCTACAAATATATATCAAACGCTAAAAATCTTTATGCATCAGTAGGAGTGAACCTTGCCAATGAACTTTATTGCACTTTCACTTTAATATTAAACCTGCTTTTGTCGATGCCTTTGCCAATGATTTTTTGAGCAACTTAAAACACTCATTTGCAACAAATACTACCTACAAGACAGTGACGGTCTGGGTGTACTGTGGTGAGCCAGGGACAGGTAATAGAAGCAGAACCACAGGGGGACACGGAATGAGGAATTCAGTCAGTTCATCACAGGATGTGTCTGTCACTCTTTCCTCCTCACACTCTTTCTCTGCTCCAGCATGGGGTCCCACCCCCAGGAGACAGTCTGCCACAAACTGCTCCAGCATGGGTCCTTTTCATGGAGTGCAGTCCTTCAGGAACAGACTGCTCTGGTGTGGGTCCCCCATGGGGTCACAAGTCATGCCAGAAAACCTGCTCCAGCATGGGCATATCTCCCCATGGAGTCACAGGTCCTGCCAGAAGCTTGCCCCAGCATGGACTTCCCACTGGATTGCAGCCTCCTTTGGGACACATCCACCTGCTCTGGTGTGGGGTCTTCTATAGGCTGCTTGTGGATATCTGCCCCACCATGAGCCTCCATGGGCTGCAGGAGGACAGCTGCCTCACCATGGTCTTTACCACAGGCTGCAGGGGAATCTCTGCTCCCATGCCTGGAGTGCTTCCTCCCTCCCTTCTTCACTGACCTTGGTGTCTGCAGAGTTTTTTCTCTCTCAGATTCTCACTCCTCTCTCTTCCAGCTGCTGTTTCGCAGCAGTTTTTTTCCCCTTCTTAAATATGTTATGACGGATGGTCTACCACTGTTGCTGATTGGCTCAGTGTTGGCCAGTGGCAGGTCCAGCTTGGAGACAGCAGGCATTGACTCTGTTGGACATGGAAGAAGCTTCTGACATCTCACAGAAGCCACTCCTGTAGTCCCCCTGCTGCCACAACCTTGCCTCGTAAACCCAATACATCTGAATGGTGGTCCCTGATCTAATATTGACTCGACATTCTTGGGTGATTAATTTTTCAAGTTTCCCATCTTTCAGAGCGAGAGGACTTAACCTCCCAGTCACTTTGATAATCAATTTATGCTGCTAAAATTACAAATTTCAAATGCTGGTGAAGTGTTATCTTTCAGTGTGGATGGAATCACAGGAGCATTCTATCACGTCCTCTGTCACCAGGTTGAGATCAGAATTCAGATTTTCCATAAATAGATGAAAATGCATTTCTTATACTGATATCAACTCTACGTCTAAAATCTGAGGATGTCTACTTCACAGTACCAAAATATAGTGCTGTGTTCCACATTAGAGGGAGTTCAACAACAATGGAACAGTCAGTATTAATCTGGGAGTTGTGGAGAACAGTTGGCCCTCAGTGGTTATTACAGAATCATCTGCCCCTGGGCATCCTATGTTGTAATAAATGGGATGGATTTTGGGGTCCCACAGTCTTCCTGAAAGCGTGGTGCGTGTCCGGCGGTGCCTGATGCGTTCCGCAGTGCACACACACACACACACGCGTACTTAGTCAGAGGCAAAGAGTTGGAGGGGTTCTCCTTATGTCTTCCACATAGGGTAATACAACTTCAACCAATAGGGGTAAACGAGGGGAGGAGTAGGGGACAGGGATAAATGGGATGCCTGAGTAAGGGAGAACACTCTAGAACTGAACCTTATAAGGGAACAAGGAGTAACAGGCTGCTCGGTCACTCCTGTGGCTGGCCCAAACACTGCAGCATTCTCTGCTGCAGGCTCAGCCACCTCCACATCTCACCCTTCTTTGTTTAGAAAGAAGAAGGCCTTTCCCACAGACCTGACCAAACACCTTTTTGGCTACCAAAAATATATAACGCAATAAAATTATTAGAATAATTTATAGTCTGGTTTTAAGTGATGATGTTACCTAGCCTCCCAGCCCCAGCTGTCCCAAAAGTCCACCAAGCCAGTCCATTCTTCCTTCGGTCTTCAGTACTTTTATCATTGTCACGTGGATGCTCTGATTGTGTGATGACAGGTCACTTTCAATCCAGACATAAGCCTCTGGTTGAGGTGACTAAAACGGGACAACTCACGTGACAACACTGGCTGCTCTGGTGGTCCAGTAGACTCAGTAGACCTGAAGGAAGTGGAGGTGGTTCATTCTGGCGATGTATAGGTGTTGGGCTAAGCTTTTCCGTGGGCTCATAAAACAAAATCGTTAATAAATTATAAAATAGTTTTCCCTTAACTCTCTGTTCCCCTACCCCCCCTCTTCTTAACAAAAACATAATATAGGTATGGGGTATAGGATAGATAAAGGGATTATAAGGTAGGAAAACACGAGGGAAGAGACAAGAGGGGTTAATGGCTTGGGGTTTAAACTGCCTGGAGGAGGCAYAAGTTAGATGTTCGAGTGGTTTGTCGACTTGCGCCGACGTCGCCTTCAGGCAGCACTTGCTTGATTTGTTATTTAGGAAAGGGGAAAGGTAATAAGGGAATAAAGGCACGGGGGAAACAGGGTGAGGCGTCATATAAAGAAACCTGGGAAAATGAAATTATAATGAGGAGATAAAAATAAAATTCGGAAGGATACTAGACAGGAAAGACTTATCGCTCCGCGGTTCTAACCGCGAGGCAACAAGTCATTCTGGTGGAATAGCAATGGGCCAGCGGCAGCGGCTGGATGGCTGCATGAGGCCCGCATGTAGAGACTGTTGGTCGATTCGGGCTCTGGGCCAGCAGTGCTGGTAGCGGTTGTCGGCAGGCGCTGACTGGTCATGCTGGTGGAATGGCGCGGTGGAGTAGGCGACAGTGCTGGAAATGCGTGATGCCGATGTTTCATTTGGCATGGTGTTGGTGGCTGGTCAGCTGCAGTTGTCGGCGGATGCCGCGGGCAGTGGGGAGTAGCTCCGGATCACGGTGAATGTCTTCTTCACGGCAGGTGCCGGCTGGCCGCGCTGGCAGAATGGTGTGTTGGAGCAGGCGGCGGCATCGGTGACACACAATGCTGGTGCCGGCTGGCTGCAAATGGTGACGGCGGGAGGCGGCGGCGAACGTGGCGGCGGCAGCGGTCGAGGAGGCGGTGTTACTGGTGGTGGTCAAAGAAGCGGTGATGACTATCGAGTCTGACGGCTTGCGGCGGAGTAAGCAGCAGGCTGTAGCTGACAGCGTGCCGTGCCTGAGCTGCGCAGAGGCTCGAGGCTTGCTCCTGTCTTCCTTCTGTCTGTCTTTGTGTTTCTCCCTTCGCTCCGCGGCAGCAACAGCAGTGATGAACAGCCGCCGGGCGCTTGGCGTGTGGCCAGTGCCGACCTGCTTGCTTTTGCTGGGGCAGCTTCTGCCTGCTGCCGCCGCGGGCGCGGACCAGGGGTTAGAGGCTGCGGCTGCCGGAGGTGGCCCGGGATGGGTCTGGCCACAGCGGCGGTGCTGGCAGCGGCGCCGGGCAGGTGGTTTGGGGTGCGTACAGGGTTGTTTCCCGTTTCTCATGCTGCGGTGTGGCTTGGCATTTGATATCGCTGCCCGAAGCTGTTTCATGTTCTGTTTCCCGAACCCTGAGTGCTGCCAGTGGTGGTATCAGCAAGTTGGACAGTTCCACACTGGGCACACCACAGACCGCAACAACCTCCTGCAGGTTTGGCAATTCCGTCGCGGGCATTCCGCAAACAACTGGATATTCTCTATGACTTTTTCTTCCGAATAGTTTTTTGACCTCCATCCACAAACTTTCCTGTTTTTTAGCTGTGGAATAGGATCCGGCTTCTTCCTACGTTTCCTCCCTCTCTTTTGCCTGGGGTTTTTTCCCCTTTTCACCAGACTTGCCTGGTATTGAGAGGCAGGGAACGCCAAAATGGCGCCCTTCCGGCTGCAACCATACTCCCGTCCGGTTCCGGTAGCGTGGGAACCAGAGGCGGGTTGGTTCCCACGGGCAGAGCCACCGATGGAGAGGGTGGGGACATTGGAAGGGGAGGTGGGCTCTGCGGAAGGCAGGGGATTCCCAATGGAAGGGGAGGGGTCCGACACAGGCATGCCCATTGATGCGTGGGAGGAGGGACTTGACGTGGTAACGTGCGCAGGGAAGGGAAGGGGGAGGTCGCAAGGTGGTGGAATGGCCAGCGCCACGCAGTCGGTGCCATTTTGGGCCACCACGCGGTCGGCGCCATTTTGGGGAAAAACTGGGGGAGATAAAACCGGGTAAGTGGGTACAGGTAAGAGGGTTAGGGGAGAGCCTGAGATGGGGTGCGCAGTCCCATCTCGAGAGGGGGACAGGGGGGACCGGGGGACGTCAGGGAGACGGTAGCAGTCCTGCGCCTTGAGCGGGATCCATCTCCCAGTCTCCCCTGAGATGAGGAAAAGGGTTGAGGAACGCAGGGAGAGGGAAGTGGGGAAGGGTTTTTTAACTGGAGATTAACCGAATCCGAACATTTTCTGATATGCTTAACATATACTACGATAATGACAAAAAAAACTACATCACAGGAAATATTAGGAAAATATTTAAATAACCAAAGAATGAAACATTTGAAGTCTCCCTTCAAAAAACGAAAAGTTTCTCGAGTAAGGGCTCGCTCAATTTGGTTAAAAACCTCCCTCTGGGGCCAGGTTAATCCACTACCCATCACACCCAGAAAACTCTTCCCACCACCGAGAGGAAAAGGATTAACAAAAAAATAGACAGAAGACCCGATATTTCTCACACTCACCAACTGGGTCAAAAAAAAACTCTCTCGGAGGGGTCCTCAAGTCCTGGCCGGTCCTCTGGTCACCTCCTAGGTGCCTTCAGAGGGTTGTCAGCCGCCTCTCAGGCAAGACCTAGTAAAACGTAGATCTTCCTTTGGGGTAGCAGCTACACCAGATGGGCACACGCCTTTAGAGACTGTCCTCAGGGTGCTCCACGTTGTTGTGCCATTTGTTGTAATAAACGGGATGGATTTTGGGGTCCCACAGTCTTCCCGAAAGCGTGGCGTTTGTCCGGCGGTGCCTGAGGCGTTCGGTAGTGCACACACACACAAACGCATACTTAGTCAGAGGCAAAGAGTCGGAGGGGTTCTCCTTATGTGTTCCACGAAATAGGTTTATTCCATGAATCGTCAGGGAAGGAGAGCACAGAACAATGGAGGGTTCAGAGTTTTATCCCAGGGGCAGTGGGGGCGGAGAGACAACAGGGACCAATGGGTTAAGGGTCAGGGGGTGGAGAGAAGGCAGGGTAATACAACTTCAACCAATAGGGGTAAACGAGGGGAGGAGTAGGGGACAGGGATAAATGGGATGCCTGAGTAAGGGAGAACACTCTAGAACTGAACCTTATAAGGGAACAAGGAGTAACAGGCTGCTCGGTCACTCCTGTGGCTGGCCCAAACACTGCAGCATTCTCTGCTGCAGGCTCAGCCACCTCCACAATCCTATTGTTACTTAATAAGGGTCATTAAAGAAGATGTTAAAAAGTACTAACCCCAGGATCAATGCTTAGTGTGCTTTACTAGTGATTTGTCTCCAAGTGAACTTTGTCTTGCTGATCAGAACATTTTGTGCCTCAGCTGGCTTTTGGTACACCTTAGTACATCCATTTGTCTAGGCCTGTACTTCATCGATTTGTCTACAAGGATGTCATGGGAGAACCCTTATGAAAGTTGAGATAAACATCCACTGCTCTTCCTTCATCCACCAAGCCAGTCTTCTCACTGTAGAAGGCTATCAGGTCTAATTACTTTTTTCTCTTTGGTCATAGTTGGGATGGTTTTTCAGGGCAGGCTTTTGAGCCACAGTCACATATTTTGCCTAAGTCCAGCTTTCTTGTAATCTGCACACCAGATGCATGTTCCATATTTCCCTCTGCTGTTTCCCACTGCAATTACTGCTTGCTGTGCCCAGTTTGGGGCTCCCAAATACAGGAAAGATACTGATAAACTGGAGTGAGTCCAGCGTAGGTCCATAAATGATTAAGACTGGGGCACGTGATGGATAGAGAGGGGCTGAGAGAGCTGGGTCTGCTCAGCCTTGGGAGGAGAAGGGTAAGGGGGAGACTTTATGACTGTCTACAGCTACATAATGGGAGAATATAGAGAAGACAGACTCTTCTCAGACATGCACAGTGATAGGACAAGAGGAAAAGGACATAATTTGCAACACAGGAAGTCCCAATTAGGTACAAGGAGAAAAAAAAATTGCTGTCAAACACTGAAACAAGTTTTCCAGAGGGTGTGTGGAGTCTCAGTCTTTAGGGATATTAAAAACTTGACTGGAGAATGTCCTGAGCAACCTGGTCCAGTGGGACAGGGTTTGAGTATGAGGACAGAAGTGTGACCTCAGGGGCCCCTTCCAACTTGCACTGTTTTTTTGTTACGTGAATAGCTTGTGAGTAGCACCCTGAAGTCCCTGTCACAGTGTACTGGGTTTGGCTGGGATAGAGCTAAATTTCTTCATAATAGCAAGCATGGGGCTATGTTTTAGATTTGTGATGAAAGCAGTGTTGATAATACAGGAATGTTTTAGCTATTGCTGAGCAGTGCTTACATGCTCAAGGCCTTTTCTGCTTCTCACACTGCCCTGTCAGTGAGTAGGTTGGAGGTGCACAGGAAGTTAGGAGAGACAACTGGGACAGCTGATCCCAACTGACCAAAGTGATATTTCATATCATATGATTTCATGCTCAGTGATAAAAAGATGAGGGAAGAAGAAGGAAGGGGGGATTTCAGAGTTAAGGCATTTGTCTTCCCAAGTAACTGTTCCATGTGATAGAACTCTGCTTTCCTGGAGGTGGCTGAACACCTGCCTGCTGATGGGAAGCAGTGAATGAATTCCTTGTTTTGCTTTGCTTCGGTGCACAGCTTTTGCTTTATCTATTAAACTGTCTGTCTCAACCCATGAGTTTTCTTACTTTTACTCTTCCAATTCTCTCCCCCATCCCACTGGGGGGGGCAGTGAGTGAGTGGCTGAGTGGTGCTTAGTTGCTGGCTGGGCTTAAACCATGACATCTGTGTACTGTGATCTTGTTTGGAGGATAAGCCAAAATCTGACCTATCATCACTATGACCTAGATGTTCCTGAAAAGGAAAGCAGATGATAAGCTTTGTAATGAAGCAGGGAACCTTTTTTGATTAGCGTGCAGTGAAAACTGTCCTGTACAGTCATATGTGACTACTGACAGGTGATCTGTTCAGTGCAGGTAAAGCAACTATGTTTGGCTAGTAGAACTCTTTTGAAGATGTCTTAACATGTATGATGTTATTACAGTATTAGCAGAACAAAGCTCTTCTGTGTTTATTGCTATGTCTCATTAAGTTAAACGCAAAATAAAACACTTTCTCTGGCACTTGATGCACAATAGCAAGTACTATGCCAGCACCGCTGTGCTCCTTGGGTTTGTCTACTTTATCTTTCACATTTTGAACACGGTTGGAATTCAACCGCAGTTCTTACACTTTACCCTGGCTTCTCGAAATGCTATCCTCTCTGAGAAGAGGATAGGCGATATCATCATAGCTCTTGCTCAAGCTGTTCCTGCCTTCTCCCCATCAGCTCCTCTTGGCTGAAGTGGGCACTACCATTTCACAGGATGGCAGCACAAACCATGGGGTTTAGCATGCAGAGCACCATTCAGCAGTGTCTAAGCACCAATAACCAAATGCATGTTGAACCTGGATCTAGTTTTATTGCCTGCATAAGCAAAATAAGATAGATAGCAAAACCACAAGCATTTTACCCTCCAGATTAAAAGTGATGTTGCTACCATATTCATGGCTCACCTCAAACAGGAGTGATGGGGTTGCCTGTTGTTTGGGCATTCTGCAAAAGCCACACGTAGCAGTGATTTCAGCCCTAGATGAGTGGTGCCCAGGGAAAAGCCTTGTTCCTAGTTGTGGTAGTTTGACCCGGTGTAGAGAAAATCTGATTGGTTAAAACAGGTGATGGACAGTTGTTTAAGCCACTTGATATTCAGGAAATGCCTCTGTGGAAATATGTTATAAAAAACCACCCAGGAAGTGGTCTCACTTGTTCCCCTGCTGCACCCAGGGGCAGCAGTGGCGCCCTGGGGCCCACAGCCCGGGGATCCAGTGGGGGGCCTGCCCCCCCCCAACTGGCCCGCTCTACCTGGACCTGAGAGAAATCTTCTGGCCTGTTGCCATCTGGACCACAGAGGAGCCGAGACAAGCCGAAGCCGAGAGGAGCCGAGACAAGCTGAGACTGAGGAAAGAAAACTGTCCTCCTTTTTCCTCTCGGAGATAGATGTGGTGAGATCAAAGGGTGACCTTGCTAAGATAAGGCGGATTCCGTGAATTATAGCTAATTAGGCAGTTAATAAAACTGCTGCAAACAGCTGTAAGCTGCCAGCACAAGCGGCGCGGCTTGGGGGGAGAGACTGCCCCCCCTTCACCGATAGAGACTTAGACGTATGACCAAGGGGGGAGAGAGCAGCCAGATATTATCTGATGTGAACATGTGAACTCTATAAATTCTTCTGCAGGCATTTTCTGCAAATATTAACCTCTCTTCCAAGCCAGAGAAAAAGGAAAGCAAGTCACGTGAAGGGACTAAATATGGCAACCAGCAGCTACCGAGGAAGAAGGTGGAAGTAGCAAGAAGTAGCAGAGGAGAAGCCATTTTATCACTGGGACGGACMCCCCCCCCCCCCCTTTCTGTAAGCTATGGGTGACTGTAATAGAACCAAACTAAGTTTCTCTATAATTCACAAAATACAAACATGGGGGGATCTAGAATTCACAGCCTGAGAATAAGAACATTTTATGTTGTGAGCAGATGAAATTGCAGCTTCTGGAGATTATGAATGAGAGAGAGAGAGGGAGACTGTACTTGTATTTTTAGGCTGGAATGACTTATCCTTAAAAAGCCTAACCCCATCGGACTTTTCTTGTGACCCACAAACTGCAAGAGTATTGTGGGAGAGAGGATTCACCACTGCAAAATCTGGGTGGGCTGTGGTGTTTTCCTGAAGGTTTGGGACCACGTTGAAGACACTCTATAGGGAGTTATCTTCCGTGGGATGAACCCCACTGCACAACAGAAGGAACTCTTTATCCCATGAAGTGGCAATAAGAACTCTTAATCCAAAAGATCAGAATCCCATGTTTTATGTCCTTTGCGTGATCAGTAAAAAAGATTGGGATGTATTGGGAGGAGAATGGGATTTGTATATTATGCCTTAATATTTTTATTGTTTTTTATTCTTTCTATTCTTAGTAGTATTAGTGAATAAAACTATTTAATCATTTCTCAAGCTTGAAGCCTTGTTTCTGCTGTCTTATATCCTCTGAAGAATATAATCATGGGAGTCTGGGGTCTTCCCTCAGGTTCTAACCATGACACTAGTGTAGGTAAGCTCAAATTACTTTGATATTTCATTTTGTTTACATGCTAGTCATGTTTCATATCAGTCTTCAAAATGAAAAATCTTTTAAGGAATTTGATACAGAATGACAAAGCAGATAGTAAAGAAGGAAAGGAAATGTCAGCATGCCACATTTTAAAAGTGCTAAGCATAAAATACTCCATTCAAGACTAAATTAAGAAAAATAAAACATCAGGGTTATCTCCTAACCTTATGAGAGCCTTACTGATGCCTTAGGATTTTAGCTTTTATATTTCTCATATATTTGTAACCCTGCAATTCTTAGTGTGTAACTCTAAAGCCCATATAAAGTGTTAGCTACTGCCTTTAGACAAAACAATCCATTTTCAGGCCTGGACCTCAAGGACACCTTACTGCCTCAGGCCCAAGATCTGTAAACAGCTGTTGGCAAAGGGGGGAGCAAACTTGGGGTGAATTACTTCATTACCTAAAGCTCTAATTGGAAGAGCTAGCCCTGGTATGCTGATAGACCAAACTTATAAAAGTATGGGGAACTCGTGACCGGTCGTCCATCTTGGGTGGTCCATCTTGGGGAGCTGATCTAAGGGGGTTCACCTTAGGGTGTAAGCCCCCTGAGTGAGCTCGGATGTACCTGAAGGCCTTCAAATAAACACCACCGCTTTTAACCTTTTGATCTTTGTCAAGCCTCTCTCTTGTAGGTAGTCCCAGATAAGGCATCATTACAAGAAAAATATCTTAGTTCGGTAGCTAAGCATTGTCATGTTGTACTGGGTCTGACTGAGGTAGAGCTCAGCAGCCCTCCCAGTGCTGTGCTTTGCATTGGGAGCTGGAAGGGTGTTGATAACACAAGCAGTGTTTTGGCTACTGCTAAGCAGGGGTGTCCCTCTAACATTCCTTCCCCCATCAAGGGGTTGGGAGTGGGCAAGAACCTGGGAGAGGAAACAACCAGGCCAGCTGACCCAAATTAACTAAAGGGATATTCCATACCATATGACATCAGCTCAGATATAAAAGCTAAGGGAGAGAGGAGGAACGGGGGGGCATTTGTAATTCTTTAATGTTTGCCTTCCAGAGCAACCACTACAAGTGCTGAGGCCCTGCTTTCTGGAAAGTGTCTGAACATCGCTCGCTGATGGGAAGTAGGGATTGACTTTTTTCCCTTTGCTTATGCATGTGCAGACCTTTGCTTGTTTCTTTCTGTCACTTTAATAAAACTGCCTTATCTCAACCCACTGGTTATTTTCCATCCTATTATTTCCCCTGTCCCACTGGGAAAGGGAGTGATAAAGCAGCTTAGTGAGCACCTGGCACCTAGCCAAGATAAAACCACTACAAACTTTTTTGGCCCCCGATGTGGGGCGAGAAAAAGGCAGATAGAGATAGATAAATAGAGAGAGAGATATATATAGCGTGCTGTAGTAAATGGTAAATATTTGTTATCAAGTAGCAAGCTCCTGTGCGGCATACAGCATTTGGCAGCCACACTGCTTATCTCTTTATTTTGCTGAGTTTGGGAACATATGTCAGAGACTGGAATAGTTCATGCCTCAAACACTGATATAAAAGTTTTGGTCATTGTAGCAGAACTGTATGAAAAAACCCACCCCTCCCTAAAGATGCCTGACTGCCACTTTGGACTGAAAGTTAAACTGCTGAGGTTAGATAAAAGGAAACCCCTGATTCAATCATCTCAGACCTGTGGAGAACTAAACAAGACTGAAACCCAGCAGCTGTGCTGAGAATCTTCCCTGCCTGGGAGTGGGGGAGGCCGTAGCCCACAGACCCATTTCCTGGGAGCAGGTTTGCACAGATTTCCCCCCGAGCCGAGGGGGGGGAGCAGGTTTCGGTGTGTTGTAACCTCTGCTCAGGGGCAGCAAACCCATCCTCCCTTACGCAAACTGGCTATGGAACCCCCAACCCCAGGAAAGCCACAACCACAGGAGATTCACGTGAAAAGCAGCTGAGGAGGTGTCTTAATCCATCACAGACCCCCCAAAGTGCCCCCCAGACTCATTCCTGAGACCTTGCACCACAGGACTGCATGTGATGCAAAGTGATGCTAACAGATGCAAAGTCTGCTGCAAAAGACAATGGCAAACTTGCCCCCCCCCGGGGGAGTTGCCTGGATTTTCCTACCTAGCCTGAACCTATATTAATCCATGGAATTCTACGTTTCTTGGGGGACCGTCACCACCTGATGGAGAGGATCAACGGAACATCGATCGGGATACATGGAGTGGTGATATTTTCTTTAATCTGTCTCTGTCACTCTTTCTGTCCCCCCACCTCTTTTTTCCTATTTCTTTCTCTTCCTTTTTCTCTCTCTCTCTCTCTCATATTTACTATCAAATAAAATCCATACTATTGACACTGGAATTTGGTCTCATTTGCACCTTAATTCGGGCAGAGAAATTTCTAAATAATTTTAATAACTGGACTGTAACAACATGTTAAGACAAACAATGACAAGGAGTGAATACAATTCCTTCTCCCTGCCCAGGGTGGATGTCACGGTCTGGACAAACTTAGGAGGAAGACTCGAAGAGCCTCCTCTGCAAAACATAGGGTTCAAAACTCCCTTCCCCTCCCCTTAAGAATTTCTAAGAGGAAAGTGAAAAAAACCCTGTTTATTTAACAAAACCCAGCAGCTGGGGGGGGTGCACACAGGCACCAGGGGAAAGAGAAAGGAAAATAAAAAATGAATAATGTTAGATAATAAACCTCTCGTGAGGAGGATAACCTGAATGAATCAAAGTCCTGAGTCCTTGGCAGGTGTGGTCTTCTGCTCTGTCTCTAGCTAGCTGCTTGAGTACAGAGTAGGCCCTGTCCAGGCCCGGGGGGTATGGGCCCCGGAGAGATGGTATGTAGAACAGAGCCCAGTTGTCTGTTGTACAGTTCCAAAGGAAGAAGAAAAAGAAAATACAATCCCAGGAAAAAACTGTCTTCTTCCTTTGCCTCAGGCAGAGGAGGGAAAAAGCCAAAAGCAAGTTTTAACTCCGTCCGAATATCCCTCAGCTGAGTAAAAACTGGGTGAAAGCTCACAAGAAAAAAAAGGTAAAGGTAAAAGTGTCCCTTCGCCTTCAACTATAGAAAGCAACTGCTGAGATGTTCTCTCCTCAGAACCATAACATAGCGAGCTGATAAGTAAAAGAATGTAAATATCCTTCGAAGAAAACCAAAACATAGCTCCTGGCTTCTCAAGCCAGCTTAAAGACACAGAGTTAATACTTTTCATTAAGCAGGCGATTGGGATATATAGCATCATAAAGTCACTCCAGGACAGTGGAGTAGAATGTGGATGATTTTATACTGCAGACTTCCACAGTCGTTGCTCATCCTTATGTAAGCTGTTTGATACTGTTAATAATATGAGCTAATACTGTTCTTATGCTGTGGAATTCATGGAATCTGGTGTCATCCTGGGGTAAGGGGAAAAAACCATTAGGTGAGGAGCTATTATAATCTGCCCTCAGGCATCCAATTCCTGGGTGGCAAGCTGTGTGGAAGGATTTGGGCAGGTTCCTAGGGTGGTTATCACCTCCCATTGCCTGGGACTTTACACCTGAACAGGTAAACAACTCTAAAAAACTGACCCGTCAACTGATAGAAGGGTGCCTTGTTTACTCCCCCAAAAACCCAAGCAGCTTCTCGCCCTGTACTGGGGCCTGGCCTGGGCCTACCGAGCCACTGTTCAATACTCTCAGAGGACTGTAGTTGAGGAAGGAACCCAAACTGCGTTTGAGGACCCTATAGTTGAGACAGGGACCCAAACCACAGCAACTACAGTAATTGCCCCAGTAGTGAAAACAAAAAAGATGGACAAGGCAAGTTGCAGGCCCATACCACCAATTAGTAAGGGAGGAAGAAGAAGAAGAAGAAGAAGAGGAAGAAGAAGAAGAAGAAGAAGAAGAAGAAGAAGAAGAAGAAGAAGAAGAAGAAGAAGAAGAAGAAGTGGTAGTAGGAAAGGAGGGGTTAGATCAAGAGACAGGCCCTTCAACAAAAAAATCAAAGGGGGTGAAGAAAATTAACAGGAAACTGAAGTTATTTGGTCCCTGACCTCATCAGAACTTTGAGACTTGCGAAAAGATTACAGCCGCCAGCCAGGTGAGCGGATTTCTGCCTGGCTGCTTCAATGCTGGGATAATGGGGCGGACAGTCAGCAGTTAGGAGGTCATGAAGCCCAACAGCTGGGATCCCTTGCTAAAGATCGGGAAACTGAAAGAATTGGAAAAGAAGGAGCAATTTGAAGCCTTTGGAAAGGGCTTCTCTCAAGCATGAGGACAAGATATCCATTTAAGGAAGATCTGGCGAAATCCCCAGGGAAGTGGACCACAGCAGATGAAGGTATCCAGTACTTGAGAGAACTAGCAGTGCTGGAAGTCATCTATAGTGATCTGAAAAATGACAGTGTCTCTAAAGATCCAGAGGATGTCCCTTGCACATTGGCCATGTGGAGGAAGGTGGTCCAAGGTGCCCCCGCACCATATTCCAGCAGCTTGGTAGCACTGTATTACCTGCAAATGCATATACCAACTGTAGAGATGGTGTCCTCCTGGCTCTGAAATGTAGAAGAAACTGGGTACTTCCTGATCCCTATGAGCCAGCACCCCAGCTTTCAGGGACAGCCCAAGAGATTGCTCCTCTCCTACCCCAGATCTAAGGAAAGAGAAGCCCCAAGCACAGGCCATGTAATGAACTCTTGTTCTTTCTGCATGAGCAGGGGGAAGACATGAGGAATTGGGATGGTGAACCCACCTCTAAGCTGGAAGCCTGTGTCCATGAACTGAGAGGGAAGAGAGCTGTTAAGAAGGGGTCACCCAAGAAGATTGTCAGTGTAGTGGCCGCAGAGAAACAAGAAGGTACCTCATGGAGATGCTCATGTGCCCAAAAGTTTTGCCACTGATGAACATCAGAACAATGAACAGGTAGATAAGGCTGCTACGATTGGAATCGTTCAGGTAGACCTACACTGGGAACAGATGGGTGAGCTATTTGTAGCCTGGGCCCATGAAACATCAGGGCATCTAGGAAGGGATGCTATACACAGATGGGCTTGTGATTGAGGGGTGGACCTGACCATGGAGGCTATCACACAGGTTATTCACACATGTGAAACATGTGCTGCCATCAAGCGAGCCACACGAGTGAAATCTCCTTAGAATAGAGAGCGGTGGCTGGGTTTCCGATAGGGTGAGGCCTGGCAAATTGACTGCATTGGACCACTGCCACAAACACTCCAAGACGAGCTACATACTTACCATGGTGAAGACAACGACTGGTTGGCTGGAAACATATGCTGTAAACCATGCCACTGCTTGAAACACTATTTTAGGCCTTGAGAGACACATTTTGTGGTGACATGGTACCCCAGAGAGAATTGAGTCAGACAATGGGACTCACTTTTGAAATAACCTAATAAACTCCTGGGCAAAGAAACATGGTATGGAGTTGATATATCCCATCCCTTATCACCCACAAGCCTCTAGGAATATTGAGAGGTATAATGGACTGCTGAAGACTATGTTAAGAGTGTTAGGTAATGGGGCATGGAAGCATTGGGATGCAAACTTAGCAGAGGCCACTTGTCTGGTCAACACTAGGGGATCTGCTAACCGCCCTGGTCCTGCCCAAACAAAACCCCTACACACTGTTGGAGAAGATTAGGTCCCTGCACTACATTTGGGGAAGTGACTGGGGAAGTCAGTGTGGATTTCTCCTCCCATCAAAAAGGCAAACCCATTCATGGGATTGTCTTTGCCCAAGGGCCTGGGTGTACTTGGTGGGTAATGCAGAAGGATGGGGAGACCCGGTGTGTGCCTCAAGGAGATTTAACCTCGGGGGAGGAATAATCTGTGGTGTAAGTTGTGTGTTTCAGGAAGTAAAATAGCAGGAATGACATGAACTGATGAAGAATTAATTGCAGGGAGCAAGGAGAATGTGAGAGTGACCCGAGTCGGGTGGTGTTGGTGCCCAACGATCAGGTATTCTGCTTCTCCTGTCCTTACCATTCATCTTGATGGAATGGAGCCCAAGTCATGGATCTGGAGGGATGGAGGAAACACATGAAATGGGAAAATAATATCTACCTTTGAAAGGATGGGGGATAGTAGTTAATGAAAATGTATGCTTGGTATAGAGATGGTTTAAGGATGTAGTTTAAGTTGTATGTGTGGGTAAGAAGGCATTCCAGTAATGAGAAATAAATATAATGGAACAGTTGGGAGATATATAAATTATGTGGGATCTGAGTATGACACAAATGGTATGGAATAAGGGGTGAAGATTGTATTGGGTCTGACTGAGCTGGAGTTCATTTTTCCTTAGCAGCTCTCACAGTTCTGTGCTTTGCATTGGTAGCTGAAAAGGTGTTGATAACACACCAGTGTTTTGACAAATGCTGAGCAGTGCTGTCCCTCTATAACTCCCCTCTCATCAAGAGGCTGGGAGTGGGCAAGATCCTGGGAGGGGACACAACTTGGCCAGCTGACCCAAATTAACCAAAGGGATAGTCCATACCATATGACATCAGCTCAGATATAAAAGCTAAGGGAGAGAGGAGGAAGAGGGGGGGCATTTGTTATTCTAGAGTGTTTGCCTTTTGGAGCAAGCACTCTGTGTGCTGAAGCCTTGCTTCCCAGGAAGTATGATGGGAAGTAGAGATTAACTTTTCCCTTTGTTATGTGTGGGCAAACTTTCACTTTTCTTTCTTTTGCTTTATTAAACTGCCTTATCTCAACCTTCTAGTTGTCTTCCATCTTATTTTCTCTTCCAGCTGGGAAGGGGAGTTATAGAACGGCTTAGTGGGCATCTGGCACCCAGCCAAGGTCAACTCTACACCATTTTCTTTGATTCTCCTTTTCAAGATCCAGCACAAAAAAGTCTGAGATTGCTGGATTCAAGCCACAATCTTTCTGCCATTCTGAATGATTCTGCAAAGTCAAAAACATGTCTGCATACACAACCTCATCCCATTTCTGTTCCTGTCTTAAAAACAACACTAACTTTAGCAATATATTATAATTCAAGGTTCTATTTTGTGGCCAATTTTCTCCAGACTCTAGTTTTTACAATGGCCACCATTGATTACAATACTTAATCAAATTCTTCCTGATAGCTGTTCCCCCAGGGGGCCCGCCAATCTTTCTCCAATGTTGCAAAATGCAACAAAGTGGGGATTTTTTCAGAATGCCCCCTTTAGACTGTCTACTACCTGTCTCTGAATAGTAGACCCAAAATGTTACAATATAGATACAAATACAAAACAATTATTGATCCATAAAACCAAGTCAAATACCACATTCTGGAATACCAAATAACCGACCCACTGCGCTGAAAGATCCACACATCTTATATGGGCAGGATTCCCAAAATAATGCCTTTTTATGAAATGGGATCTTACCTCTGTCCCAGACTGGTCCAGAGATCTGTGGTCTTCTCCAGGAAAGTCTCAGTGCTGGCATGAAGATCCAGAGATCCCTCAGATCGGGGAAATGTCACCTATAAGTAAAACTTTGTAAAGGAAGGCCTTGTAAAATCATGGTTCAGGGCCTATTATTTAGCCTAAGTAGAAAAAGGACTGTGGGAAAGAGACTCGGCTGAATTAGAGCCAAGAATACAAGTTATATAACCATCCTGTGTTCACATCGTGGTATATGGTGGTTGGTTGAACTCAGTTTATTATGCCTTAAAAGTATGTAAACTGATAACAGACTAACGGCTTAAGAAGCCTGGATTTTTGCAAWAAACCTCTCTCCTTTGCACCTGCCTGGAGTCTCCACGTCGCTTTGAATCTCATCCTGCTACACACCAGAGTTCAGGCAGAGTGTCCAATCTGGAGTCGCCAAAATTGATACCGAAATCGGCCAGATAGAAACTTTCTAACACAGTTTCGAGTATTAGAGGGCAGGCACTCTTTATTGCAGAGTGCTGGTCACTTGGAGGATTCTTCCTCTAATTGAGTGTGCCGAGCATCAGGTGAACAGTGTGTTTATCATACACACTGATTACATATTCATTAGCTATCCCTGCTTACTTGATATATATGTGATGCCTAAAGATTTTTTGCTTTTTATATATTTTTCAGATATTCATAGCTTTGTGAACTGTTAATACATGGTTATATAGCTTCTAGTATTTTTTCTACCCTTTCTCTCAGATTTTAGAATAATAAGCTAACTCTTCTAACACGTTCTTGAAATTCTGTTTAGTCTTATTATCAAGAAGAAAACATCTAACAAGTACATTTTGCTTTGCACTAGAAGACATAACAAGAAATAGGGCAAAGAAGCCCCTGGAAAAACTCCAAGGGGCTGACCCAAAGGGAGGTTGCTGGGGCAACTGTTCTCTTATTGGATGTACCTGCTAGATATATTACTTATTAACCTTATAAAATTTGTAGTAAATCAATCCTATGCATGTGCAGAGCCATATTTGTGCACCTGAAAGCACCGTGCCTATGCTGTCCAGGGAGACTGAGGGGGCAGGCGGGGGTATCCCGACTGTTCCCTCGCTTTCCCCCGCCTACGCTGTCCAGGGCGGGGGAGCGGGGCTTGGCTTTGGGCCGGTTGTTTGGCCTGTCTCATATGCGTTCCCCAGTGCTATCGGGGTAGGTCTGGGTGGAACCCTGCTCCCACCCGATGGGGGCAGCTCTTATCCTGCGGGTGGGAAAATGCCCTCCACGAGAAAGGAAAGGCAGGCACAGCTTCCCTACTCTCCTCTTCCCTTGAGAAGGGAGACTGCAGAAGCAAGAACAATTAAAAGAGAGCCTGCCAGCATACATACAAACATCTCCTCCAAAGAGGAGGAAACTGAGGGAAAAACATCTGTTGCAACTGGGCAGAGAAGCGGAAAAAGGCACAAGAGACCACAGACGGCTCCAGCCCTGTGACTGGACACACTAGATCCAAAAAGGAAGAAGCTGCTATACAAGCTCCCTTGAGACAGGCCATGGGTAACCAGGGTCCTGTCTTAATAAGGGTCTCCTTTTCTCTTGTTGAGCTGCAACAGAGGAAGGCCTCAGTTGGAGAATATAGAGAAAATCCAGAGAAGGTAGCTAATTTTGTAGAAAGAGCCATTAGATCACAAAATTCAGATTGGAATAATTTGGAGACTATAATGGATATCTTGGTAGAACAGAGAAAGAGATGGTTAGAAGGGCAGCTTGATCTGCAGTAGAGGCACAAATAGCAGCCAGAACTCTTCAAGGGTCAGGTAGTGATTTTTTCCCTTTAGAGGATCCAAAATGGGACCCCAGTGTAACAGAACAGAGGGAAAGGTTGAAACGCTATAAGAATAGGGTGGTTTATGGGATGAGAAATGCTATTCCTAAAGTAATAAATTGGTCAAAATTACACGACATAAGACAAAAACGAATCCCTAACAGACTTCTTCAATAGGCTAAAAGAGGCTGCATGAAAATACACAACTTTGGACCTTGAATCAGCTGAAGGAAAGGCACACATAGTCTATCTGTTTATAGGTCAGTCTGCAAATGGTATAAGGAAAAAACTGCAAAAGATAGATGAGAGCGAAGATATAGGTAAATTGTTGGACATAGCTTGGAGGGTATATAAGAATAGGGTATCAAAAGATTGGGATCCAGAAGGTAGAGATGATTGTCACAAGTGTCATGGATACAAATGCCAGCATGGTAAGAGGGTTGATCAGGAAAAGTCATCTAAGGCACCTAGAAAGGGTATTCCTCTGGATAAGAACCAATGTGCTTTTTGCAAGAAAGGACACTGGAAAAAGTAGTGTCCAATGTTGGTGAAAAAGAAATTTCCAGACCCAACTCCTGTACTAGCTGTGAATGGGGAATGAGAGAGACCAAAGGATTCTACTCCAGCAGAACCTTTGGTTACAGTTAAGCTGGGGAAAGATGAAATTGAGTTTTTGGTGGATATGGGGGCAACATATTCTGTGTTAAACACTTTGGAAGGGAAACTGAGTCAAGACACTGTAAAAGTAATTGGTGCCACAGGGGTAAGTGAAACAAGGCCTTTCTTCCAACCTTTGAAATTTAAATTGGGAAAACACTGGGTTGTAAAAATAGAGTGACATAATGTTCCCAGGCAGGTGCAAAGGAGAGCTCCTTTATTACAAAAACCAGGCCTTTTTAAGCAGTTAGGCCATTATCAAAATACATACCATTGTAACACAACAATAATTCAACCAGTCACCATAAGACACGAGGTGATCACGTGAAGATTATGTAACTTGTTTTTTCTACTTCTAAGTCAGATGAGCTCGTTCCCAGAGGCCTTCTGTCCTTAGCCGAAGTAGCAGAAGTGAGCCATGATTTTACAAGAGTAACAAGGCCTTCATTTTGCAGTTTTACCTGTCCGCAACACTGGGTGACTCACCAATTCCTCTATTTGCTAAACTCTCCTAAGCCTTTGCTGGGTAGGGACCTATTGGAGAAATTAGAAGCAGAAATTAAATTTTGCAAAGGGGGAGGAATAAAAGTTATAATTCCTGAAACTAAATGTGTCATAGCAGCTACCCTTTTCATACAGGAGGACCGTGGCAAAATCCCCACAGAAGCTGAAAATGTGGTCATCCCAATAGTGTGGACTAGTGATTTTCCTGGGAGGTCCAAATGGGTAGAACCTGTAAGCACTGCACACAAACCAGAAGACACACTGGTAAGACAAAAACAATACCCTTTGAAGTTAAAGTTGTAGAGGGTTAGCCACTATAATTGAAAAGTTCTTTAAATTTTGGTTATTGGTAGAATGTGAATACAAGTACAACATCCTATCCTGCCAGTAAAAAAGGCTGATGGTAGGAGCTATCAACTGGTGCAGGATTTAAGGGCAATTAACAAAATAACAAAGGACGTTCATCGCATAATAGCTAACCCCTATACTCTTTTGACAACACTGAGAGATGATTTAGGGTTGTTTACTGTGCTGGATCTTGAAGATGCCTTCTTCTGCATTCCCATAAATAAAACCAGCCAAGAGCTTTTTGCTTTTGAATGGGAAAATCCTGAAACAGGGAGAAGAACGCAACTCACCTGGACAGTCCTACCCCAGGGTTTCAAAAATAGCCCAACTATATTTGGGAACTAGCTGGCAAAAAATTTGGAGGACTGGAGAAGACAGCCCAGGAGGAGTTTTTTTACAATACGTGGACAATATACTAATTGCTGCCAAAGATGGTGACAACTGCATCCAACTCACTGTAAGTTTGTTAAACTTTTTGGGACTAAGTGGATATAGAGTCTCAAAGGAAAAAGCAGAGATTGCATAGGAAGCAGTGATTTATTTGGAACTTGAGATTTTCTGTGGACATTGACACCTCAGCAGAGATCAGAAAAAAGCCATCTGTCATCTTCCAGAGCCCCACACCGTGAGAGAGATGCAAGCCTTCTTGGGAATGGTAGGTTAGTGTCGCCTGTGGATACCAAATTATGGACTCCCAGTCAAACCTCTCTATGGAGCCTTAAAAGGGGCTGATAAAGGAATCGTGATATGGACAGATAGTACTAGGGCCTCATTCAAAAACCTGGAACATTCTTTGATGTCAGCCCCAGCATTGGGAGTGCCAGACTTAACTAGGCCTTTTGAATTATTCACATATGAGCGACTGAATGTTGCTTTGGGGGTAGTGACGCAGTTCCTTGGAAACCAGTGAAGAGCTGTGGCCTGCTTTTCAAAACAGCTGGATAATGTTAGCCAAGGGTGGCCTGGGTGTTTGAAAGCTGTGGCAGCTACTGTCATCTTGATCCAAGAAGCTCAGAAGTTCACCCTTGGGCAACACATTACCATGTTTATACCCCACGCAGTACTAACTGTATTAGAATAGAAGGGGAGCCACAGGCTATCCCCTAGCAGAATGCTTAAATACCAAGCTGTGTTGTTGGAACAGGATGATGTTACCTTAAAAACAACTGTCATCAATGCTGCTATGTTTCTGTCCTCAACATTGACTGACCGTGTGCCTGAGCATGATTGTTTACAGACAGTAGGAGAGGCCTATTCCAGCAGACCAGACCTGAAGGATGTGCCTCTAGAAGATTCAGATTGGGAACGACATACAGACAGTAACAGCTTTGTGAGGGATGGTAAAGGAATGTCAGGTTATGCAGTGAAACCCATAGACAAGGTAATCGAGTGTTATAGGTTGACCTGGTGTGGAAGAGATCTGATTGGTTAAAACAGGTGATGGACAGTTGTATAAGCCACTTGATTTCAGGAAACGACTCTGTGGAAAAGAATGTTTTAAAAAACCACCCCGGAAGTAGCTACTCACTTGCTCCCTGCAGTACCCAAGGATGGCAGTGGCCCCCCGCCACCCCCAGGCCAGGGGCCCACGGCCTGGGGGGTCAGGCAGGGGGCCCTGGCCTCCCCCCCCAACCGTCCCGCCCTGTTTGGACCTGAGAGGAGCTGGCCTATTGCCATCTGGACCAAGACCAAGCCGGAACCGAGCCAAGAGAGAAACGGCTGAGAGACGCACCCAGAAAACCCCCCCCGTTCGGAGATGGATGGATGAGATCAAAGGGTGACCTTGCAGAGATGAAGCAAATTGCAGTGAATTAATTAGCAGCTAATAAAACTGTTGTAAATTGGATAGCTGCCAGCGCAGATGATGCAGCTTGGGGGGAGAGCCTGCCTTGCTGTTACAGACCAGAGACGTAGCTGTATGATTTAAGGGGGGAGAACACAGCTGAATTATCTGATGGGAGCATGTAAACTGTTACAAATTCGTCTGTAGGCATTTTCTGCAAATATTAACCTCTTCTCCAAGCCAGAGAGAAAGCAAAGCAAGTCACGTGAGTGAACTAAATATGGCTACCAGCATATGCCGAGAAAGAAGATGGAAGTGACAGGAAAATACCAGAAGAGAAGCCATTTTTACCAGCATCGGGATTCACCTTTCTGTGTCTATGGCTGAGGGCCCCGGGGCCCGGGGCCCAGTGATCTGTAATAGAGCCAAACTAAGTTTCTCTGTAATTCACAAAATACGTGAAATGGGGGATTTGAAATTCACAGCCTAAGAATAAGAATATTTTATGTTGTGAGCAGATGAAGTTGCAGCCTTTGGAGATTATGAGTGAGAGCAAGAGACTGTACTACTGGTGCCTTTAGGCTGGGATAACTTATCCTTAAATGCTTAACCCCATGAGACTTTTTTTGTGACCCACAAACTGCCAAGTGTATTGTGGGAGAGAGGATACACCACTGCAGAACCTGGGCAGGCTGTGGTGTTTTCCTGAAGGTTTGGAACCATGCTGAAGATACTTCTTAAGGAGCTATCTTCCATGGGATGGATCCCACTGTACCACAGAAAGAACTCTTTTCACATCCATAAAATGGCAATATGAACTCTCATCAAAATGGTCAATAATCCCATGTTTTATGTCCTTTGCGTGAGTGGTGAGAAAGATTGGGATGTATTGGGAAGAGAATGATATTTGTACATTATGCCTTAATATTTATTATTATTTTTATTCTTTCTATTCTTAGTAATAGTGAATAAAACTATTTAATAATTTTTCAAGCTTGCAGCCTGTTTTTGCCATCTCCTATCCTCTGAAGAATATAGCCATGGGGGTCTGGGGTCTGCCCTCAGGCTAACCCTTTACATCAAGGCGAAGGCCTTGCCACCAGGTGTATCATCACAGAAAGCAGACCTGATTGCACAGACAAGAGCTCTAGAACTGAGCGAAGGAAAGAAGGTAAATATATGGACCGATTCTAAATATATATTTAGTGTTGTGCACGCCCATGGAGCCATCTGGAAAGAAAGAGGGCTGCTGACTGCACAAAGTAATGGAATTAAACATGCTGAACAGATCCTTGCACTCCTGCAGAGTATTTGGAAGCCTACAGAGGTGGCTATTATGCATTGCAAAGCTCATCGAAAGGGGGAAACAACTCCCAAATTAGAGAATTGCTTTGCCAATGAAACAGCAAAAGGGACTGCAGAACAAGGTATCCTAGCAGTAATACCACAGAAAGAAATCGATCCATCAGGGATTACCCCAAAGTATGATCAGAAAGACCACCAGTTAATTGAGTCCCTTAAGGATGAAATCAAAGAAAGTGGGTGGGCTGTTACACCAACAGGACAGGCTGTAGTTCCACCCCTGCTCGTTTGGGAGATTGCTCTGCAGGAATGTGAAGGCACCCATTGGGGAACAGAAAACCTTTTGAAACAACTGAAGAAGGTAGTAATAGGAAGGGGAATGACTGAAATTGTGATCTCCCTAGTAAGCAAATGTGAAATCTGCTGTCAAAACAATCCTAATATGAGCAAAAGAGTAGAGCTAGGGGTAACAGGCAAGATATCTTCCTGGAGATTATTGGCAAATAGATTTTGCTGAGTTACCAATCAAAAAAGGATACAGGTACCTACTGATGTTGGTTGACAGCTTCAGTGGATGGCCTGAAGCTTACCCCCATTGTGCTAATGATGCCATTAACCACGTAAAAATCAGAAGCTGGATGATGTTAAGGGGATAAAGAAAGCGATTACCTTTACTAAAGGCCTCCAGGCATATTCATGGTCAAACTGCACACAAGATGTTGACCAAAAATGCGTGTGCCATGTAGACCAGAATGCCCCCCCCATACAGGACTTTGACACTTTTATAGGTTTAACAAATTAACATAATTGACCAGAATCTCCCAATTGTAAATACAGTTAATGAAGTAATCCCCCCCTTGGTTCGGCCTCCTACTGAAGCCCCCCAAACTTCTTGCTCTACTGTTGCTTATACTTTTAGGGGACATGGGATAGCAAAGTGTCCCTGGGTCCCAGAACACTAATGGTGATAAGGTGTTTAGGAATGTCTTGTTATGTCTAATGGGATAGGGAAACTACTTAGCTAAGAATCTGTATAGTTATACAACAAAAGGCTACAGGGCTACTAATATATAAAAAATATAAAAGCAAAAATCTCTTTGGCATCATTCCCCCCTGTTAGAGCCTTGACAAGGCCTCTACCTTGTTGAGTCTCTACTCTATGTATCTATTGACAACAGTACCGACTTACACAGCTGGCTATCATAAAAATAATAATTATAATTACAGCTACTCTGAACAATTCTTTTATCCAGGGCCAGTTTGGTAACCATGAAGTGAGTGTGTGAAAGATATAATCAAAGTTCAATGTGTAATTTTTGAAAACTACCTGATGCAAGATTTGAGTTTGTTCCCAAATTTCACCTAAATCCTTGCTAACTCTCCCACTCTGGTCCGTATACATTTTGGACCAAAGTAACCTGTAAATTTTGCTTCCAGACTTGTATCATGGTTACCACCTGTGCAGATAACAGACACAAAAAGAACAATTTAAAACACATCATCCTCATTTGTATCAGTCTGTTTTCCCACTTGTTTCAGGAGCAGAAGCCTTTTTCTCTCTGGAGTAGTGATTCCAGGGTCCTTTGCCAGTGACGTTGACTGCGGTGAGGGTAGTCAGCAGGACTTGGAATGGGCCTCTCCACTTGGCTTGTAAAGGGTCACTGTCCAACCACTTAACATAGACCCAGTCTCCAGGCTGGAATGGATGAGCAGGTGCGTCCAGTCCTATGGGTCTGGATAACACCATGAATCTCTGGAGCTTCTGCAAAGTGGAACTTAAAGCCATTAAACACCTCTGCAAACTAAGTCTCCTCCTCATATGAATTTCTCCCAGAATATGTGGAATTTGATAAGGCCTTCCATACAATATTTCATAAGGACTTATTTTGTCCCTCTGCCTTGGTTGTATGCGGATTCTCAGTAAGGCTATAGGCAAGGCCTGAACCCATGTCATAGAGGCCTCTTGACAAATTTTGCTAATCTGTGTTTTAAGGGTTCCATTCCTAAATTCAATTTACCACTTGCTTCGGGTCTGTAAGGTGTATGCAGATCCCAAGTGATTCCCAAAATTTGGCTAACTTCCCCGACCACTGTTGCAACAGTGTGGCCCTCTATCTGATGACAACCCCAAAGGAACCCCAAACCTTGGAATTATATGACTGAGCAAAACTTTCACCACCTCTTTGGCTGTGTTAATGCGAGAGGGGTAAGCTTCAGGCCATCCATTCAAAGTGTCAAACAACACCAGTATGTACCTGTATCCCACTTTGTGTGGTAACTCAGCAAAGAGTATTTGCCAATAATCTCCAGGAAGATCCCTTGCCTTTGTTACTCCTAACACAACCCTCTTGCTCATATCAGGATTGTTTCGACTGCAGATTTCACATTTGTTTACTACTGATTGTACAACATCAGTCATTCCCCTTCCTGTTACTACCTTTCTCAGATGCTTTAAAAGATTTTCTGTTCCACAGTGGGTGCCAGTAGCAGTGCAGAATGACACAGAATCTCCAGGCAGGTGCAAAAGGGAGTCCATTTATTGCAAAAACCAGGCCTTTTTCAACTGTTAGGCCTTTATCAGTTATATACCTTTGAAATACAACAAACATAGTTCAACCAATCTCCATAAACCACAATGTGAACATGCGATGGTTATATAACTTGTTTTTCTAACTCTAATTCAGCTGAGTCAATCCCAGAGGCCTTTTCTACTTAGCCGAAGTAACAGGAGTGAGCCATGATTTTACAAGAGTAACAAGGCCTTCATTTTGTAAGGTTTTACCTATCTGCAACATCTCCCCCTTTCTTTGTTTTTTGCGTGAAGGGTTCATGTACCTGAGTGACAAAATAGTCTGCAACTGTAAAGCCATTATCTTATTAAGACTATTATTGATCATTTGTTGCACACAAGATAAGATACATGGAATACAGACCACAATCAATAAAAACCCATCAAAAACAACTGTGCCACTGACAAAGAGACCCACAGCATAGGAAAACAAAAGATAGTGTCCAATGTCCCCAGGAAGAGAGCTGCTTCTTCTGCACTTCAAAGTTACTGGCTACTGTTCCAAAGCTCATATGGCTGGAGCTCAGGGGCCGTGCTGTTTAGGCAGGAGGGAGTCCATTAACTGGAAATGCTGACTTTGACATTACCAAATGTCTTTCTGGAAGCATGGAACAGGGAATAACTGAAGAAGGTCAGCAGGAATGCAATAACCTGATGGTGGGTGCAGTGGGACACTAGGCCTCTGTTGCCAGGCTGCTTCTGTAAGCTTCCAGGCACAGCCAAGTTCCTGGCAGTCCTACCCCTGCTCCTGCCTTGGCTACAAGGGCTGGATGGTGATTAGGTCATTTTTCCTCTCACTGAGTCTCGTCTTCTCAGAGGCGATTGATGTTTGTCCAATCGAGCAGGTAACCACTTTAGACCTATTGGCAATAAAACACATGGGTACCTTCTCCCCTAGGTTAGTAAACCAGCTGGGCCTTGCCATTTCACACCCAATTGTGGATCCTTAATAAAACTTTTAGAAATTGGTTCCATATCACTCTCGGACACGAATAAACACACGGACACAGCTGTCAGGGTCCACCAACAGGGCAGAGGCCAAGGGGAAAAGAAAGAGAGAGCCAGCCTCTGCCCTCGGTCTTTATTTATATGTTTTCAGAAACCACTGTGGATTGGAGGATGGGAATACCACCTCCTGCTGTCCACTGGTCAACAGAATTGTCTATCATATAGGTTAGGAATTCATAAACATTTGGCCGGTTAGTAATAACAAAAGCTATGTTTATACAAAAGTGCGTGAGAAACTATTTGCCGAACTAAAAACACTGCACAACTAAAGAACTGCAAAATGCAGGGCTACAGTTCCACACTCGCAAATCTGCAGAGCAGTATCGCTCTGCTGGGGATCAAAATTGATGATCTGCCTTCAAAAACTTTAGTGTAAATAGTGCATTTTGTAAATGTTCCTGAGGAGCCATATTCCCCCTTCTTTGTTTTGTTTTTTTTTTTTATAGCATGCACGTCTCTTTGTGGGGAGGCAGTCCCAAACCCAGGTCAAGAAGGTTATCTGCTATTTTGCATAAACCAGAAAGACCTCTCCCTTTCCCATGGTCTCG
Organism: Amblyornis subalaris; assembly: GCA_018881555.1. Classification (NCBI taxonomy): domain Eukaryota; kingdom Metazoa; phylum Chordata; class Aves; order Passeriformes; family Ptilonorhynchidae; genus Amblyornis; species Amblyornis subalaris. Next base: position 97,924 of record JACAXG010000489.1, read on the forward strand.
CAGACCCATCGACGCCAGGCTGATATGACAGTGAACGACTGCTGTAAAGGGAGATTATGCTGGTATTTTTATGGCTCGTAGACACCAAACTTTACAAGGTATAAAAGATTCACTCTGCCTCACACAAGTTGGAAAAAATCCTTTATGCACCCCAAAGTGTGAGAGGAAAAACTGCTCAAGCTGGGACGCTGGCTTTGAGTAATTCTTCTCTTCTGGAAGTTGAGTGAGAGAAGCCTCAGCACATCATRCCATAATACTTCAGGTTTGGTAAGTCATATGAGCTTCTAAACTGTACTATTCCTTGGCTAGCCATAGTATTGATCTATATAGTGCACTGTATATTCCTATTATAACTCACTAGTGAAATCTCGTTACCCTGCGTAGTTAGTGATTGGCATATTTGAGCCTATTACCGATGGTGGCACAGTGTTTATTAATATCTCCTTTGTCTGTCCTGTGTAGTGCATAGTTTGTTAGAATGTTATGTCTGTTGTTTTTGTGTCTATTGAATAAATAATTCATTTTTAATAGACGAGATCAGCCATCATTAAGAATCTATAATGAAAGTGATTTTACTCTGGCTAAGGTGCTGGCCATCTTAGCAAGAACTGCTATAAATCTGAGTAGAAACAAAAGCCTGGTTTAAACCCTTATCACCTTTGTAAAATCCATTCGTAACACAATGAACATGAAGGCGACATAAAAGTAAGACAATACATGTAATAAAGCAAGAAACTCACACCAAGCAAAAATAAACAAGGTAATGCATGTAATCATTAGCCCATGAGAGAAAGGATAGTGATTTAGAACAACACACCATCAATTGCCTAAATACTGTAGCATCACCCAGTGTCTGCAATAGCTTGTGAGCCCTATGTCACAGTGAGGACCTGGAGAACCTTCCCGGGCAAGGCTTCCAAGGTTACCTTGAAAGGGGATCCAGCTTTTATAAGGCCAGATCGGCAAGTCAAAGTGACTTGATTACATCTTTAGTGCAGAAACACGTGGGTCTGCTGGCATACTTCTGACCAGCTAGGGCCAGGTCTTGGCCAGAGCCAAGGCCTTAACTGGAAGGGTTTCCCTTACATATCGTACAGACAAACCTCTATCAATGGCAGTTGGGAAAGTTTCTTAAAAGTATACAGTCCTTGCAGATAACTACACAACGGTATGTGAAAGTTTTTAAAGTAGCCGGTTTTGATATTTATCTCTAGTTAAGTAGTCAATGGTACTGATGCCTTAAACAGAGAAGATAAAACTTTGCAAGCATATTAGAATAGTAAGATAAAAAGAAGGTCCTTTTATTGAAAGCTTTCAGGTGCATAATGTGGCTATATGCACACTTGGCATCGGGTTTCTACAGGTTTTATAATTTTAACAAATTAGCATATCAATCGAATATGGTCCAATTAAAGAGCAGTCCATTAGGTCATCTAGCCCCTGGGTTCTGCCCCATTGATGTCAGTCCAGGGGCTTCTTTGCCTTATTTCTTGTTTATGTCTTTTCAGATTCTGGTTACAAAAACAAAATGTTCTCTCCTTGACACTACAACCAAACAATATTTCAGGAATGTGTTAGAAGGTTAGCTTATTGTCCTAAAATCTAACAGAAAGGGTACTAGGAGCTATATAACTATGCAGTAGTAGTCTACAGAGCTATGAATATATGAAAAATGTATAAAAAGCAAATCTTAAGGCATCACTACCTTGAACAAACTGCAAACAAACAAAAGAATGCATATGTGTAACATCAAGTAATATCGTGGGGATAATGCCCGTTATAAAATGTCAGTGAATTCACACTATGACATTAACAACATAATCAGAATCGTTAACACAGCAACAGTAACTGTTCTAAAAAGTCGAGATTATATTTTTCCACACATGTATGCATATATGACCATAAAGCAAAATAAAAGCAAGCAAGAAAGCACTAAACAGCTTACAATTAATAATATCCATAACTTGGAATTGTTACTCATTTTTCTGTGCTACCTATGGAAGATTAACCAGCAAAGTGTTATGAATAATTATCTCAAGTGAACAATGTAGAACATTTATACCCATAGAATCTTCAACAAAATTAAGGATCTAATAAACCGCATCCTCACATATTTCTACATAACTCATTATCTTATATTCTTAAATAATTGCTTACCAACTCTCCATCATAATTGCTTCAGTTGGTTCCATCTTATCTCTATAACAAAAGAACTGTATCTTTCAATTTAAATGAGCATATTTCAACAGAACTTAAACTTAACATCACTTAAACGTAACATCACTTAAATGTAACAGAAAGTAAACCTAACAGAGCTTAAAGGTAACCTCACTGAGACTGAACAGATATTAATATTAATAGAACTTAAACTTAACGGAACATAAAATAACAGAACTTAAACCTAACATCACTGAAATTTAGCAACAATTAAACTTAACAGAACTTAACCTTAACATCACTTAAACTTTACAGAGCTTAAACTTTACAGAACTTAAAATTAACGTCATTTAAATATAAGAAAACTAAAGTCAGAGTTGAGAGTGTTCCTTTAAAAGTTTCAGATACAACAGAATTTAACTCATTTTGACTCTATCGTTACAAGAAAGCTACTGAAAATTTGTCATACAACAGTTAAACATCAATGAACAATATGCAAGCAAACAATTGATTCATAAGCTAAATAGCAGCAACAGGGATTTACTGGAGAGATTATAAAGGTGTGGCAAATACGTTGGGAGTTTACATAATTTAGTTGTGAGAACAGCTCATGGTAACTGCAAACATTATTGAAAATATCCGTTCACAGTCAGGACTTTTCTAGTATAAGCACAATTTTGCATGATTACCCAAATTGCAATTGTACTCCAAAATGACAACATTGTATGCCTTGGCAAATTGCATTTAAAACCTGCTCAGTTAGTAGATGGTAAGACTGCTTTTCGTGATTGTCAGTACAATAGATTTGATCTTAAACTAATGAAGCTAATGGGATATAAATATTTAAGGATAAAGCATCAAGGGCCTAGTTATATAATACTGCCACGTGTTTTGCACATATAACTCTGTTAGGTCAGTGGGTGTATAAGACTGACACGTATATATAAACAGCTACAAAGTCATGGTTTCAGATGATTCTAAAGGAGTATGCTAATGTTTACTCCACTTGTGGTCCATCAATGTACTTAAACTGTTTTGATATCAAGTTCAATTTCAATTCATAAGTGACAAGGAAGAATAACTACACTTGAATCACTAAATAGCTGTATCTCTGAAATGCTGTCACATGTTTCTTCATGGTTAAAGAATCACAATAAAACTACCTTATCAAAGCTGTGGGGTAAGAAACAAGCAAACAGGTAAAGCTAGCACAAATCTGCCTGGCTTTACAGTGGAGAGTCATGAGCTAATTATATATAAACCTTGAACAGCTTCTGCAGAAAACGTTAATGGGGAAGGGAGCAAAGAAGTGCTTTGATTGATGAGTGGCTAAGTGTTGTTCTCAGGTTCGAATAAACACACGGACACAGCTGTCAGGGTTCTCCAACAGGCAGAGGCCAAAAATGGAGGACGAGGAGAGGAGGAAGAGAGAGCTGGCCTCTGCCCTCATTTTATTTA
>JACAXG010000490.1:0-26153 GCA_018881555.1 Amblyornis subalaris
TCATTACCGTGGAATGCAGCTGAACAGATAACTCCCTTTTGTTCTTAAGTATCGCCCATCAATTCCCGGCCAGCCCCTCCCCAACTACACAGCCTCCCTGGTACCCCGGGGGGGGGAAAGGAAACAAATTTGTAATTACTTTTTTTTTCCTAACCCGTAACATTACTGAAGAATACTTTATAACTGCTAGTTAGATGCCCAATTGCAACATTACAGAGCATGCCCATTTAAGTTCTCTAGGACTGGTTTTTACTTATTAAGTGTGAAAAAAAAAATCCTAGATAATGAAAAAGCATATCATAAGGACACAAAAAATAAGAGACATAAGCTTATCCTCTGTTAGGAGATAGAACTATGCCTCTGAAACTGCATTGCCTTCCCAGAGTTGCCTTCTCAGTGTCCCTCATGGAGACCTTCCCTTGGATCATTGTCTCTGTCCTGTCCCTGCCTCAGGTGGGGTCAGGGGCAGGCACCAGCCCACGCAGGCCTGGCCCAGGCCCTCCCCACAGGCTGCTACTCAGAGAGCAGGGGAGGCTAGACTGGGCAGGAGCAGCAAGGCTGGGCTCAGCACCCACTGCCTATTCCTGCTGCTGGGCCTCAAGGACGAGGCCCGAGGTCTGCCCTGAACAGGCTTGAGCCAGGCCCCACCTGCACAGCCAGGAGAGCTGGCTCGATTGTCCTGCAGCTCTGGTCTGGATTTCCTTCCTGCATCACCTCTTGTCATGACACATTTGAGTCTGATGGGTTGGAGGTCTCCAGTTTCTGCCCAGTTTGGTCCTGACTGGAGAATGGAAGCCAATGTTATTGGAGGAGACATAGAGGAGGGCACACACAGACAAGCAGGAGCCTCATCTTTGGAGAAAACCAAGGAGAGAGAATGCAGAGGGAAAAGGCCAGGTCATTCCCACTGAGGTCACATTGCCTTGGATCCCTGAAGGGGGATGTGGATCGAGGACTGGGCTGAGAAGGGCCGTCAGGAGAAATTCAATGCTAAAACTGTTTGAGGACCATGAACAAGTTGAAGTGATGAAGAATGGGGAAATTCTGCATTTCTGGGCCTTTGCGGTGCCCAGGGTTCTGCCATGTCCAATCCCCACCCTGTGGTATATCTCCAGCACATGTCCTCATATCACAGCACTCCTCTGTGAGGCTGTCAGACACTGGAAAGATTGATGTCTCGAGACGTTTTAGGATGCCTGTGTGTAGTGGGAGGGGCAGGTCAGGCCTTGCTCTGGTGAGGCAGTGAACTGCTCCATACCCACCCCAGAGCCAGTATCCCAGCCCTGCAGAGCTGCCAGTCATTGAATCATTGGCACACCGGAGGCAGGGCTCTACTCTTGTCTAACCCAGCTCCTGAGTGGCCGAATGACCAGAAGTCCCACCTGGGAGGAGGGCCCGGGAAGGCCCAGAGATATTTAAGGCTGAGCATGAGGCAAGCACGTCTTAACCCTACTCCCTCTTGGAGTTTCTATCTGAACTTTGCTGGAACCCAGGAGTTGGTAGCTGTATGTGTGTTTTCCTATCTATCTTCTGTCTTCCTCTCTCTCTGTGTCTTCTAATTCCCTTTTCTTGCAATGTTTTGGGTAACTTAACATCAAACAGGTTTAAAGTTTGCTAAGTTGAATGGGCCAAATTAATGCTGTGAGAAGTATTTTATGTTGATTGGATATTGTACTAAATCCTTTGCCAAAGTTCCTTGATTTTCTATATTTTGCCAGTAAAGTAATTTTGACCTCTTGAGAATATCTGGTCAGTATTTCTCCTGTGCATCCAACTCAGAGTACAGGAACCTCTGTAAAGTCCTTACATTTAAATGTTGGGGCATTACATAGGCACTGCACCCCACAGGGGAGTCATGATGGTTCAGTTCTATATGGTCCCCCCTGGAGCTGGTGATGGCCCAGTTTCTCAAGGCATTCACCAGAGAGAGTAGTGTGTTGATCTAGGGGATCCTGCTGCCAAAAGGCAGATGAGAATGCTCAGAGGTTAGGGGCTGGCAGGAGATTGGGGGCTGATACCTGCTGGAGTCAGTCTGTCCCAGTCATGTGCTAAGGCCTGCATCCCTGTCACCTCTCATCCTGCTTCCAGGCACCTCCAAGAGAGCTCTTGCTCCATCTCTGCCCTGCCCTCCGTGGGGCAACTGGAGATGGCTGAGAGACAACCTGACCCAGATAGCTCTTGCTGGGGCTGCCCAGCCCCAGCCCTCCTGGCCTCTCCTCACAGAGCCCTGTGTCCATCCCCTGCACAGCTCAGCATCCCCGTGCTGAACTCACTCCGGTGCATCGTTGCTTTTTTGGCACTGGGGAGCCCAGAATGGTCCCAGTCCTTCAGTGTGGTCTTCCCAGTGCCACAGTGAGGGAAAGACTCCCTCCCCTCATCCCACTGACTGCTCTTTTGCCAATAGAGCCCAGCACAGTCTCCTAGTGTAGGGATCCTCCCCTGTCCCTGGTTCGAAGCCCTGCAGCCAGCAAAACCTTTTTTTCTTTTCTTCCATGTTTCTGCCCATGCATGGGTTGCCAGTCCAGAGATGCACATCCTGAGGACAAAGGCAGGGCAAAGGGTACCGTCCCTGCAGCCATCACTACCTTGTGGCCATTGGGACTTCTCTGGTAAAGCACCTGCAAGACGATGAGGTGAGGTGGGGAGGGTAAGGGCTCCTCTCCACGCCTCGGCTTCCCTGTGTCACCAAAACTTGGGAAGCAAAGAAACTCACTTGTTGCCTTTAACCACCTAAAAACCAGAAGCTGGACGATGTTAAGGGGATAAAGAAAGCTGTTACCTTTATTGAAGGCCTCCCAGCACATTCATGGTTGAACTGCACTCAAGATGTTTACCAAAAATGCATGCGCCATGTAGACCAGAATGCCCCCCCAAGATGTCGACCCGAAGCCAGCAAGCCCCTCCCCAATGGACTCTGACACTTTCATAGGTTAAACAAATTTGCATATTCGACCCCAATCTCCCAATTAGAAATACAGTTAATGAAGTAATTCCCCCCTTGGTTCGGCCTCCTACTGAAGCCCCCCTAACCTCTAGCTCTACTGTTGTTTATACTTTCAGGGGACATGGGATAGTGAAGTGTCCCTGGCTCCCAGAATACTAATGGTGATAAGGTGTTTAAGAATGTCTTATGTCTAAGGGGTAGGGAAATTGCTAGCTAAGAATCTACATAGTTAATGAGTAAAAGGCTACAGGGCTACTAATATATAAAAAGTATAAAAGCAAAAATCTCTTTGGCATCATTCCCCCCTTTAGAGGCTTGACAAGGCCTCTACCTTCTTGAGTCTCTATATATCTAATCACAATACCGACTTACACAGCCGGCTATGATACAAACAACAATTATAACTACAGCTACTATGAACAATTCTTTTTATCCAGGGCCAGTTTGGTAACCATGAAGTGAGCATGTGAAAGATATAATCAATGTTCAGTGTGTAATTTTTGAAAGCTACTTGATGCAAGATTTGAGTTTGTTACCAAGTTTCAGCTAAATCCTTGCTAACTCTCCCAGTCTGGTCCACATAAGAACAACTGGTGTTAATGACTGCACACACGCTTCCTTGTGCGGCTAGCAGGACATCAAGAGCCATTCTGTTTTGCATAACCACACAAAACAAACTATGAACTTGTTCTTGTAAGGCCGCAAGTGCATCTGAGGTTCACTTTTCAATACGTTTAAGAATGGCTGAGATGTTAACAATTGCTTTTTCTAGTTCAATTACACCCAAAGAGGGAATGAGAACCCTAACTATACTATGGAAAATTGTGGGATGCTCAACAAGGGGATTAGTGGATATTCGCATTCTCCTCACATAAGTTCTTACCCACCCTCTTTGTTCCTCAATATGATCAAATATTTTTGTTTGGACTTACAGCCCCAAGGGAACAAGCCCGATCTCTGTCAATGGGCATATCCAATACCACCCTGTCCCCTGTGGGGGGGATCAGTCTCACAGATGTCCGTGCTGATTTTACCTTTACTTCAGATTTGTTTTTATGACAATATGGAGGAAGAACGGCCTTTCCTGTGATATTAACAATCACACAGGGAACCGTATAATTTTCATGGCTAATTAGAGGACTTAGGGTCATAGGCAGGTAGGCATTTCTGACTTGTTCCCGTTTCTCAGAACAGTTTGTCTTTAGTGGAACACCAATAAATGGCCAGTTACTAGTCCCTTCAGTTGTTGGCATTTGAGTACAAATCCAACAGCTGTTCTTATGAAGAGCTTTGGACACATTTTGGACCAGACTCACATGCAAATTTTGGTTCCAAACTCGCATCATGGTTACCACCTGTGCAGATAAGAGACACAAAAAGAACAATTTAGAACACATCATTCTCATTTGTATCAGTCTCTTTTTTCCTGGTTGTTTCAGGAGCAGAAGCCTTTTTCACTCTGGAGTAGTAAATCCAGGGTCATTTGCCAGCGACCTTGACTGCAGTGAGAGTAGTCAGCAAGACTTGGAATGGTCCTCTCCACTTGGCTTGTAAAGGCTCACTGTCCCACCACTTAGACCCAGTCTCCAGGCTGGAACAGATGAGCAGGGGTGTCCAGTCCTATGGGTCTGGATAACATGATGAATCTCTGGAGCTTCTGCAAAGTGGAACTTAAAGCCATTAAATACCTTTGCAAATCGAGTTTCCCCCTCATATGAATTTCTCCTGGAATATGTGGAATTTGATAAGGCCTGCCATACAATATTTCATAGGGACTTATGTTGTCTCTCCGCCTTGGTTGTATGCGGATCCTCAGTAAGGCTATAGGCAAGGCCTGAACCCATGTCATGGATGTCTCTTGACAAATTTTGCTAATTTGCATTTTAAGGGTTCCATTCATATGTTCAACTTTGCCACTTGCTTGGGGTCTGTAAGGTGTGTGCAGATCCCAAGTAATTCCCAAAATTAGGCTAACCTCCCAAACCACTGTTGCAACAAAGTGTGGTCCCCTATCTGATGACAACCCTAAAGGAACCCCAAACCTTGGAATTATATGATTGAGCAAAACTTTCACCACTTCTTCTGCTATGTTAGTACAACAGGGGTAAGCTTCGGGCCATCCGCTGAAAGTGTCAACCAATACCAATATGTACCTGTATCCCTCTTTGCGTGGTAACTCGGCAAAATCTATTTGCCAGTAATCTCCAGGAAGATCCCCTGCCTTTGTTTCTCCTAACACAACCCTCCCGCTTGTATCAGGATTGTTTCAACTGCAGATTTCACATTTGCTTACTACAGATTGTACAACATTGGTCATTCCCCCTCCTATTACTACCTTTCTTAGATGTTTCAAAAGATTCTCTGTTCCCCAAGGAGTGCCTTCATGTGCTCGCTGAGCTATCTCCCAAAGGAGCAGGGGTGGGACTACAACCTGCCCTACTGGTATGACAGCCCACTCACTTTCTTTGATTTCAGCTTTAAGGAACTTAATTAACTTGTGATCTCTCTGATCTTACTTTGGGGTAAATCCTGACAGATCAATTTCTTTTTGTGGTACCACTGCGAGAATGCCTTTTCCTGCAGCTCTTTTTGCTGTTTCATCAGCAAAGCGATTTCCCAATTCAGGAGGGGTTTTCCCTTTTCAGTGACATCTACAATGCATGATAGCTACCTCTGTAGGTTTCCAGATACTCTGGAGGAGTGCAAGGATCTGTTCAGCATGTTTGATTTCATTACCCTGAGCGGTCAGCAGTACTCTCTCCTTCCAGATGGCTCCATGAGTGTGGACAAAACTAAATGCATATTTGGAGTCAGTCCATATGTTTACCTTCTTTCCTTTGCTTAGTTCTAGGGTCCTCGTCCATGCAATCAGTTCAGCTTTCTGCAATGACACATCTGATGTCAGGGCCTTCACCTCCATCACCTTGTCTATGGTTGTTACTGCAAAACCTGTCATTCACTTACCATCTCTCATGAAGCTGCTTCCATCGGTGTATAGCTCCCAATCTGGATTTTCTAGAAGCACGTCCTTTAGGTCTGGTCTGCTGAAATAAGCCTCTTCTATTGTCTGTAAATAATCATGCTCAGGCACATTGTCAATTGACATGGAGGACAGAAACATAGCAGGGTTAACAACAGAAGTTGTTTTCAGGGTAACATTATCCTGTTCCATCAACACAGCCTGGTATTTAAGCATCCTGCTAGGGGACAGCCAATGGCCTCCCTTTTGTTAAAGTACAGTTAGTACTGCATGGAGTACATACACTACAATGTGTTGCCCAAGGGTGAGTTTCCGGGCATCTTGGATCAAGATGACAGTAGCCGCCACAGCTTTCAAACACCCAGGCCACTCTTGGCTGACATTGCCTAGCTGTTTCGAGAAGTAGGCCACAGCCCTTTGCTGGTTTCCAAGGTGCTGCGCCAGTACCCCCATGTGGGGGCAGTAGCCGCCACAGCTTTCAAACACCCAGGCCACCCTTGGCTGACATTGCCTAGCTGTTTTGAGAAGTAGGCCACAGCCCTTTGCTGGTTTCCAAGGTGCTGTGCCAGTACCCCCATGTGGGGGCAATAGCCCCCGGTGGTGTTGATAGCAGCAGTGATCTCTTAGCCTTGGTAAATGTTAAGCCTTGGGAAAGACAAGTATGCAGAGTAAGGTGTGAGCCGACACCTTGATAAGAAGGCGACTCCTTAAGCCTCACTCCTGTCTGCTAGCATGTAACAGAATGCTGACCAAGGACATTGTATGCAAGACGCTGTGCTGCTGGGGAGGACAGGGGGTTATGAAATGGGTAGTTAATTGTTTTTACAATAGTATAAAAGGCATTGGTGCCTGGAATAAAGTGGCTTTGCTTGCACCCAGCTCAGTCCGTTTCTCAATCGCCGACATATGGTGACCCCATTTGAGGAGTCGATAATTCGCCTATCTGCGTGTCCGTCGGTGAGCCCCACAGAACTGAAGCGCTGCTGAAAGGAAGCAGGAACCAGCCGGTATTCAATCCCTTCGAAATCGGAGGTGAGCTGTGGGGAACATGGGAGCTGGAATGTCCTCTCCTGACCGTCATGTTTTCGAAGTAATGACCCATTTACTCGAGAAACATGGAAAGTCTGTACCTTCCCATTCCCTTAAAGTAATCCTACAGTGGGCTGAGTCACAGGTGCCCACTTTGACTCAAAGTACAATCTTTACCTCTGAGATGTGGGATGAAGTAGGAGTTAAACTGTGGGATCGGGCCACTAGAGGAGACAAAGCGGCCGCAGAAATGCTCCCCTCCTGGTGGGCCATTCTCAAAACCCTTAAAGCCCAGGAAAAGGGAAAGAGGGAGGAGGCTGCTGCCGTGGAAGAGGGCTCTTCTACTCCGCCCAACCCAGAGAGTGCGGTACAGCCCTCTGTGCTGCCACCCGCCTCATTGGCGGCTGCCCCAGATGCAGCCCGACCAAGACTGTTTACTGCCCTCGTGACAGACTTTGCTGATGAACCTGTGCCTGAAGACCCCTTTGATCCTGGCCCTGTCGATCCGGATTTTTTCCCCCCAGACCCTCACGACCGTTGGGCCACTTTATGGAGGGAGGCATTGAAGGAGGGAAACTTAGAGGTGGCGGCAAAGATAGTGGCGCTGGTCATCTACTGCCAGAGGCAGGGGCCTCAGAAATCATACATTACCTTCATTGATCAGTTATGATCAGCTGTTAAACAACAAATTGATATCCAAGAAGCAGCTAATGCTATTTTAAAATCTCTTGCTTATGAAAATGCCAACGAGAACTGCAAAAAAGCCAGGGACCCGATACATAACTGTGCTGATCTTCAACTCGCTAATTATATCAAAGCGTGTAATAACATTGGCTCAGAGCAGTTCAAAGTAGAGCTAACGGCCACTGCAATAGCCCAACAACTGCAAGTGACCAGAGCCTGACAGGATGTGATCCGACAACAGTACACCTTCCTATTACTGCAACAAAATTAGAAAATCTTCTCAAAGACTCACTATCACTTCAAATCACTCTCACAGACTGTAACAGACAATTAATTCACTCAATACCTAAACATCCACTGTTACAATCCTTCAAAGAACTTTCAGACACGGCAATTACAGTCAAAAACACCCATCCCTGAGGCAAAGACTGTTTTCACTGATGGATCAGGAAAGACACACAAAGCTGTCACCCTGTGGAAAAGTGATACAGGACAGTGGGAACAGTCTATAATATTTCAGCCTGGTTCCACCCAACTAGTTGAACTAGCAGCCGTGGTAGAAGTATTTCACCTTTTTTCACAGGAATCTATTAACATTATCTGTGATTCTCTTTATATTACAGGAATCGTTGAGACAATTGAGCATTCGTTCCTGGAAAAAAAAAAGTCACTAACAAGAACCTTTTTGTGTTATTAACCACCTTGTATAACTTTTTACTTCACAGGAATACATTCTGCACCTTAGGTCACACACCACTCTGCCTGAACCTATAGTAGAAGGTAATGCGAGAGCGAATGCCCTTGCTATGACAGTACACATATCGAGCTTTGGAACCATGAAATATGTCCATGTTTCCATTAATTCTATATAGTTGTGCGGAGTCTACAACTCCTGCTTTGTGGGGGACCCCCCCCGTGGTTTTAGTTTGTTGTGGGGACCTAGAATTACCAGGTTTTGAGTCCTGAAGCAAATTCTGTAACTCCTATCTAGTGGGAAATCCCTTGATGCCTTTCAGAACACAACCCTTTGTTTTTAGTTTGGAAAAAAAAAAGAAAAAGAAAAAAAAGTAAAAAAAAGGGGGGCAGAAGAAACTCAAATGCCTACTTCAGACTGCAAGTCTTACAAAACCTTTTAAAAGCAGTCTCATCTCTTCACTGAACAATTGGAGAAAACCCCACTGATAACCTGTGGGAAACACAAAAGTAGTGCAACAAGCAATTCACCTAAAGGAGTTAACGCAATTAGCAACTTGTTTCATTCTAACATGTTTCGCCGGGGAAGTTTGTTTCTTTTCTTTTCTTCTAGGAATGTCATACATCCCTGCACTGAAGATAAGGAAAACAGTTTGAGAACAAACTGCAAGCAGCAAATTGACTTCTTTTTATAAAAACCTACCAACACATGCGATGGAACTGCGTGAAAACCAATGAAATTTAAAGTGTCACCATAATGCTTGCATTTTCAGTTTGTTAATGTTTGTAATTTGTTTGGGTTTTCATTGCAATTGTCTTACTGGGAGATCAAATATTAGTGAAAATATTCTACATATTCCTAAGTTTGATTTTTGTCTAATTTGATTTGTCTTTTTACTGAGAAAAAATGGTGTAGCAAAAAATCTTATGAATCAAAGTGCTTACTGTAACTATATCTCCCCAATTATTTCTCACTCTACTAATACTCTGCTGACTTTACTAGCAGGGGTGTTTTTTATTTGTGGGGATAGGGCTTGGGCAGCTATCCCATCCCATATTAAGGGAGGTCCTTGCAGTTTGGGACAGCTCTCACTATTAACACCTAATACATCTATGATTCTGCAGCATAAGCGTCTGCAGAGAGACAAGCATGGCATCCACGCCTTTGCTTCTGACTGTGATGAAACCTTAGATTTTTGGCCATTGGGTACACTCTGGGCTGCATCTTTTTTTGTTCCAAACGGAGCAGCTGCAAAAGCACTGGGATTGCTGGATAAATTAGGTTGCTGGTTAGCTCAACAAACTAATGCTACCTCGCTTTAGCAGGATTACTGACTGATGTTGACTCAGTAAGGCACGCTACCCTGCAGAATCGAGCTGCTATAGACTTCTTGCTTTTAGCGCATGGGCATGGATGTGACGATTTTGATGGGATGTGCTGCATGAACCTTTCAGACCATTCAGAGTCTATCCATGCAAGTATTAGGTCGTTGCAGGATGGAGTTTCTAAATTACGAGAAACAGAAGAAGCAGATTGGCTTACAAATCTGTTTGGCAACTGGCAGCTTGCTGGATGGCTCAAGAATTTGCTTAAACTGGGAATATATGCTTTGGGAGTATTGCTATGCATAGTTGTTTGTATTCCTTGCCTTCTCCAATGCCTGCAGTGCTTGGTAAACAAGTCTATAAAGCAAATTTTAATTGTAGAACAGGAAGGGGGAGGTATGGGGGCAATAGACCCCGGTGGTGTTGATAGAAGCAGTGATCTCTTAGCCTTAGTAAATGTTAAGCCTTGGGAAAGATAAGTATGCAGAGTAAGGTGTGAGCCGACACCTTGATAAGAAGGCCACTCCTTAAGCCTCACTCCTGTCTGCTAACATGTAACAGAATGCTGACCAAGGACACTGTATGCAAGACGCTGTGCTGCTGGGGAGGACAGGGGGTTATGAAACGGGTAGTTAATTGTTTTTACAATAGTATAAAAGGCATTGGTGCCTGGAATAAAGTTGGCTTTGCTTGCACCCAGCTGAGTCCATTTCTCAATCGCCGACACCCCCAGAGCAACATTCAGTCACTCACGTGTAAAGAGTTCAAAAGGTTTAGTTAAGTTTGGCAGTCCCAGTGTTGGGGCTGACATCAGAGAATGTTTCAGTTGTTTAAATGCAACCCTTGTGCTCTCTGTCCACATGATAATTCCCTTTTCATCTGCTTTTAAGGCTCCATACAGAGGTTTTACCAGGAGTCCGTAATTTGGTATCCACGAACGACACCAACCTACCATTCCCAGGAAAGCTTGCATCTCTCTCATGGTATGGGGCTCTGGAAGATAGCAGTTGGCTTCCTTCCATTCTCTGCTGAGTTGTTGATGTCCACGGAAGATCTCAAGCCCCAAATAAACTACTGCTTCCTTGGCAACCTGTACCTATTGTTTTGAAACTCTGTATCCACTTGATCCCAAAAGGTTTAACAAGTTTATAATGAGTTGGATGCAGTTATCTTGTGTTTTAGATGCAATGAAGATATCATCAACATATTAAAGAATAACCTCTCCTGGTTCCTATCTTCTCCAGTCTTCCAGTTCCTTTTCTAGCTGGTTTCCAAATATTGTTGGGCTATTCTTAAAACCCTGGTGTAGGATTGTCCAAGTAAGTTGGGTTTTCCTCCCCATCTCAGGATTTTCCCACTCAAAAGCAAAAATCTCTTGACTTATTTTATGCACAGGAATGCAGAAAAAGGCATCCTTAAGGTCTAGGACAGTGAGCCACCCTAATTCGTCTGTCAGTGTGGTCAAAAGAGTGTAGGGGTTTGCTACAACTGGATGTATGTCCTCTGTTATTTTGTTAATTGCCCTTAAATCTTGCGCTAATCAATAACTCTTACCATCAGCTTTCTTTACTGAAAGGATGGGCGTGTTATATCTAGACTCACATTCTACCAATAACCCATATTAAAGGAATTTTAAAATTATATTTGCCAATCCCCTACGACTTCCTAATTTTAAAGGATATTGTTTTTGCCTTACTAGTATGGTTCCTGGTTTGCGTGCAGTGATCACAGGCTCTGCTCCTTTGGATCTTCCTGGAACATCATTGGCCCACACTACTGGAATGACAGTATTTTCAACTTCTATGGGAATATCACAACAATTCTCGTGTATGAAAAGTGCAGCTACTTTGACAAATTTAGTCTCATTTGTATTCCTCCTCCCCTGTTAAACGTAATTTCCGCTTCCAATTTCTCCAGTAAATCTCTCCCCAGCAACGGCTTGGGTGAGTTAGGCATATAAAGGAATTGGTGGGTTAAACAGTGCTTTCCCAAGTTGAATTTTAAAGGTTTGAAGAAAGGCCGTGTTTCACTTACCCCTGTGGCACCAATCACGTCTACAGTATCTTGACTCGGTTTCCCTTCTAAAGTATTTAAAACAGAATATGTTGCCCCGGTATCTACCAAAAATTTGATGTTGTCTTGTCCTAGCTTTGCTGTAACCAAAGGCTCGCTAGGAAAGTCCTTTGGTCCTCCTCATTCTCGGCTCACAGCTAGTTCTGGAGCTGGGCCTGGGGGTTTCTTTTTCAGCATTGGACACTCATTTTTCCAGTGTCCCTTCTTCTTGCAAAAAGCACACATATCTTTATCTAGAGGAGAAGCAGCACTCTTTTTCGTCCCCTTAGATGACTTCTCATGATCATCCCTCTTACTCCGCTGGCATTTGACCTTGTCTTTTGGGTCTCTGTTCCAAGATACTGTCCAAGCCACATCTAACAATTTACCTATATCCTGCCTCTCGTTCATCCTTTGCAGCTTTTTCCTTATATCGTCTCAAGATTGACCTACAAATAGGTAGACTAGGTGAGCTTTTCCTTCAGTTGACTCGAGATCTATATTTGTGTATTTGCCTGCAGTCTCTCTTAGCCTCTTCAAAATGTCTGTTGGGGATTCATTCTCATCTTGTTTTACTTCGTATAATTTAGACCAATTTATATCTTTGGGAGTGTCGTGGTTATACGCTGGACAAATGCCAGTGCACCCACAAAAAAATTACTCAAGGGGAATTAGAACTTATTTTCATGAGGGGAAATAAGGATTATTGAGGAAAACAAAAAGACTACAAGGCAAAATAGGCTCAAAGCTTAAAACAGTAAAAAAGATTTATTACTAATAGAACTAAAAGTAAAAAGAATAGTGAAAAATCAAGGCAAACTTCCAGATACCTTTCTCTTCCTAATACCTCCCTCTTCCCACCGACAGTGCAAGGGAAAACAAACATGGGGTTTTGGTCCGTATATTAAGAGTCTTTCTTGATGTTTATAGAAGAGGATTTCTTCTGCTGTAGCCTTCCAAACCTCACAACCACAGCCCCTGCCTGAAAAGCTGCTACAGTGGAAAATATCTCTCCCACAACAACTTGCAGTCTTCTCACAACTGCCAGCGTGGGCCACGAGAGTCCATGGGGTTCATCTTTTAAGAATGAGCTAATCCCAGCCTGGAAATAAAAGTTCTTTCTTCAATCTCCAAAAAGCCTCAGCAATGCGTACACCCTGGCGTGAGCAGCTTTTTCTCGGGCTGTAACGTGGATTCCACATCCCCCCAAATGCACTTCAAATGAATTATAGAGAAAATAGTTTGTTGTATTAGCTCTCACCATGGCTTGCAGGAGAAATCTCAGTTCCAGTGTTCGATATCTCTGCTCTCTCTCCCTTCCTTCACTGACCTTGGAGCCTCCATGTTAGCTTCTTCCTCATGGTGAAACACAAATTTTGCAAAGAATTTAGTTTTAAGTTAAAGGAGTTAATTTGAATTAGCTAAAGCCATATAGCAGACAGATTCAGCTGGAGTCAATTAAGAAGTTAATAATTGGCTGAGAACGAAACTAGGAGAAGGCCTCTGACTGATTGTGTGTCCTTAGAAGTTTGTTCAGCTGTGCCCACATGAGAAACAGAGAAACTGAATTAGAGGGATCAGAAGGAGAGGAGACATGTATTAATTACTCTATTTGGGGAATCTGCTCATGGGTATCGGGGAGGGCAGAACATGGAGACCTTAGGGTCAAACTAATTGTAAAAGTGCAAAAGTAGAAAGGTCACAGATGAAGGCTATGGCCTTACTTTATCAAAAGACCACTCCTCAATTCAAAAGGGACCACCGATCCATTTAAGGAGTGAAGTATGCATGCTTAATGGCTTTTAACTAATTATCATAGGAAGCGGGAGATGGGAGGTGTTTATGTTATGACTATGTATTTATATTTTGAATATTCAAGACTGTTGTAGATAAATAGATTGTGTATTGTTTTAGAAGTTGACACTGCGTCCTAGCACGTAGCTGTCCCAGCGCTGTCATTAAACATACTTCTTTCTGACTTTAACTAGTTGGAGAGTCTTTGTCCGTGGGTGTTCGTAACATCTCAGATATTTTACGTATCAATGGCGTCGCCATGTTAGCTTCCTCCTCGTGGCCCTGCCATGTTGTCTTTCTTTACGCAACCACACGTCCCATTCTCTCTGACTTGGAAGAAGTCGTATCTGCAGGTTGTACCTGGAGAATTGGTCTTATCTGGATTCCTCGCCATGTCTCTCGTTGCCGGCTGCGTGGTATTCTCTAGCCGATTTTCAGCGCAAACCACGCCGAGCTGTGTGGGAAGCCCCGCTGGAACTGCGTGCACCGCACAACCCCAGAGGCTTCTGTCGCGCAGTCCAGTCTGCATGGCTGCTCACAGCGGTTTTATGGCTGCTGGAGACTGCTGGAATGGGCAGCCCGCTCGGCTTCAGCCACCTGCCTGCTGGGGCTGGTGGCTGCTCCGGGCCAGAGTCCCCGAGGGGGGCCCGTCCCTTCGCCACCCCTCGGCCCGGGAAAAAGAAGATGGCTGTTCTGGTTTCTCCTTCCTCAAAATATGCTATCACAGAGGCATTACTGACTATCCCATTGGTCTAACAACCTGTCCATCAATTCCAGGCTCTGATCCAATCAAAAGAAAGTTCAAGCGAGGCTGTTTTTTTCTGTTCTTACAAATCGAATTTTTCTAATTTGCTAAACCACCACAGGGAGTAGCATGTTTCATCCCATAAATCACCCAATCCTGATAAGGTTTTAACTTTGCCATGTGTTCTGGGATATTTGGATCCCATTTTGGGTCATCTTTAGGGAAGACTTCACCAACTGTCTCATGAATAACTCCACTTACTATTTGTGTGTCTATGGCAGATCTAATAACCCTTTTAACCATCTCTCTTTTGGTTTCATCAAGCAATGTGTTCATCATATTACCCAGGTCACTCTAATCTTGATTCTGTGATTTAATTGCTTGCTCTACAAGACAAGCCACTCTTTGTGGATCTTCTTTGTACTTCCCAACTGAGGTCTTCCACTGCTGCAATTCGATGAGAGAAAAGGGTAGCTTTATATACACAGGGCCTTTATTACCGACTGCCTGCCTGAGGGGAGCTTGTATGGCTGGTTCTTCCTTTTTAGACCTAGTCCATTTAGCTACAGGCCTGAATGCTTCTATAGCTTCTTGTGCCACCTTTCCCCTTCTCCTCTTGGATAGAATGGAAGCTCTTTCCTCAGTTTCCTCCTCACAAGAACTGTGTGCCTGTGCTGTCTGGATCACTTTTAATTGGGGCTGTTCTGATGGTACTGGGGGTTTCATCAGCTGGGCGAGGGTCGAGAAACCCCTTCCCTGCCTCAGGATCAGCCATGCGGTGACTCCGGGATGGGTCGGCCTCTGCCCCTGGCTCGGTGGGTGTGCAGGTGCCAGCCTGGTATAGGGGAATGTGGTTTCCTTGAAAACCCGGGCACACATAGTTTCCATGGAAACCCGAGCATGAGCCGTTATGATGGAATGGTGCTCCAGCACAGTTAAAGTGGGAGGTCTTTTCCCCGCCCTCTCGGTAAGAGGCTCTGCCCCCCAGCTCCGCCCACAAGGGCGGTGCCATCTCTTCCAAAGGCGGTTCTGTCAGCTGCAGCCCCTCCCGCTGGGGTAGTTTCACAGGATGCATTTAACCACCTAAAAACCAGAAGCTGGACGATGTTAAGGGGATAAAGAAAGTGGTTACTTTTATTGAAGGCCTCCCTGCACATTCGTGGTTGAACTGCACTCAAGATGTTTACCAAAAATGCATGCGCCATGTAGACCAGAATGCCCCCCCAAGATGTCGACCCGAAGCCAGCAAGCCCCTCCCCAATGGACTCTGACACTTTCATAGGTTAAACAAATTTGCATATTCGACCCCAATCTCCCAATTAGAAATACAGTTAATGAAGTAATTCCCCCCTTGGTTCGGCCTCCTACTGAAGCCCCCCTAACCTCTAGCTCTACTGTTGTTTATACTTTTAGGGGACGTGGGATAGCGAAGTGTCCCTGGCTCCCAGAATACTAACGGTGATAAGGTGTTTAGGAATGTCTTGTTATGTCTAAGGGGTAGGGAAATTGCTAGCTAAGAATCTACAAAGTTAATGAGTAAAAGGCTACAGGGCTACTAATACATAAAAAGTATAAAAGCAAGAATCTCTTTGGCATCACTCTAACGCCATCTTTTAAGTGTTAGCAAGTTAGAGATTACTTTATTCTGGCCAGGATGTTGTTATGATCCGCTCTAATCACAGAAGAGAACTCTCTGTGAATAAAGTGGAAAGAACCCTGAAGGTTCGAATATTCCTTGAAACAGATTAAAGCTAAACAAGGCTAAATGTTGATACAAAAAAAATTGATGTATTTTACTTAACAGTAAGTGAGAGAGAGAGAGAAAAGAGAAAGAAAGAAATAGAAAAAGAGGTGTATGGGGGGGAGAGGCGACAGCAAGAGTGACAGAGGTTAGGTGGAAACATATCACCCCTTCGTGGGTCCCAACGATGTCTCGTTGATCTCCTACATCTGGTCTTCTGGATGGTGAGGTTCCCTATTGCCACAACAGAGCATAGAATCCGTTGGATTAATATATGCTTTGGGCCAGGTGAGAATGCCCAGATATCACCCCTGAGGGGGCCAGCTTAACACTCTCCCTTGCAAGACTGTGGGTCTTGCAACATTTTGCACTATGTGCAGTGCTCTGGTGCATGGTCTGAGGACCCCTTCGGGGGGGCCTTTTATTGGCTGTGACACCCCCTCTGCTGCCCCTTCACCTGCACGTCCTGTGGTTGTGGCTTTTCCCGGAGTGGGGGGCCTCCTGCAGCTGCACAGCAGAGGGTGGGTTTTCCTCTGACCAGAGGCTTTTTTTTGCCACACACACCCAAAAGCCCTCCTTGTCCCCCTTGGGTTGGGGGACTCTGCAAACCTGGCCAGCAGATAAGCCTGGGGCTAAGGCCTCCACCCCGAAGCTGCTGGACTTGATGGTCCTGTGAAGGCATACTTCTCCTCCACCCCAGACCTTAGAATGGTGTCATTTTTCTCTTATCTCAAATCAACTTACAGTCCAGGGCCTCAGCTCAGAGGGCCCATCCAGGGTGGTGTGTGATCTTCAGTGTAGTTTTTCCTTTTGGTGCAGCTTAGTTAAACAGTTTTGCTATAATAGGCAAAAGTTCTTCATAAAGAATGTTTAATCCATAAACCATAACACCTCAGTCTCTCACAGATGTGCAGTGGAAATCATTCCATCCACACATGCTTTTTTTACCAGACTTTTCACAGATTTATACATTAAAAAACCCAAAGAAGTTCTTGTTCATTGGTTCTACATTACACAATTCTTAGTATTCAATCTTCTATTGGTTATTGATCCCTTCGCCTTTAATGCTAATTTGGTCCTCATTCTTTGGTGGTCTTATCAATGTTTTCCCAGACTGGCTGTGTGTTGGTTTTGCAGGGCCTGGTTTTTGTAGCGGGGGGTGGGGCACAGAGGTGGCTTCTGTGAGAAGCTGCTAGAAGCTTCCACCATGTCCAGCAGAGCCAATCCCTGATGGCTCTGATGATGGATGTGCCGCTGGCCAAGGCTGGGCCAATTAGAGATGATGGTAATGCCTCTGTGATAACATATTTAAGAATAAATCATAACAAAGTTGGTAGCATAGTTGTAATTCTGCAGCTAGAGAAGAGTAGGAGTGAGAATATGTGAGAGAAACAACAATGGAGGCACCAAGGTCAGTGAAGAAGGAGGGGAGGAGGTGCTCCAGGCACCGGAGCCAAGATGTCCCTGAAGCCTGTGGTGAGGACCATGGTGAAGCAGGTTGTCCGCCTGCAGCCCATAGAGGTCCATGGGGGATGCAGAGATCCACTCGCAGCCCGTGGGGGAGGTGCCCACGCCGGAGCGGGTGGATACCAGGATGCTGTGATTGAGTGGGAGTCGCAGTGGAGAGAGAGGCCTTGCTTCCAGGCTGGAGCAGCCTGTCCTTGGAGGACTGCACCCCGTGGCAGTGACCCACGCCACAGCAGTTTTGGGAGGACTGTTTGCCCGTGAGATGGACTCACGCTGCAGCAGTTTTGGGAGTACTGCTGCTCGTGAGCTTGGACCCACGCTGGAGAAGTTCGCGGAGAACTGTCTCCTGTGGGAGGGACCCCATGGTGCAGCAGGGAAACGACTCCTCTCCCTGAGCAGTGGAAAGAAGATCTTGGGTGATGAACTGACCAAAACCCCCACCCCATCTCCCTGCGCCGTTGGTGGGAAGGAGGGAGGGGTTGGGGGGAGACAAGGGTGTTCTTAAGGGCTTATTTTACTTCTGATTCTCCTACTCTGATCTTATCAGTAATAAATTCACTTTATATCATTAAGCTGAGCCTGTTTTGCCCTTGAAGTGTTTCCTCCCGGTCCTTATCTGAACTCATTAACCCTTTGTTAAATTTTCTCTCCTCTGTCCAGTTGCAGAGCAGAGGAGAGTGAGTGAGTTGTTTTTTCGTGGGTGCCTGGCGTTTGGCCAATGTCCGACCCTGCCCAGGGGAATGTCCATTTATCTCCTCTGTATCTTCTGGCTACTTGTCAGAGACTGAGGTGTTATGGTTTATGGCTTAAACATTCTTATGAAGGACTTTTGCCTATTATAGCAAAACTGTATAACAAAACTGCACCAAAAGAAAACTACACTTAAGACCACTGCACCCTGAACGGGCCCTCTAGTCTAAGGCCCTGGACCATAAGTTGATTTGAGATAAGATAAAAATGACACCATTCTAAGATCTGGGCTGGGGTAGAAGAATGCTTTCACAGGAGGATCAAGCCAAGCAGCTTCGGGGTGGAGGCCTTAGCCCCAGGCTTATCTGCTGGCCAGGCTGGCATAGGGGAGGAAGGTTTTTGGTGTGTGGCAAAAAAAATGGCTCTGGTTAGAGGAATGCCCGTCCTCCGCTCTGAAGACTAGCCCAGCTGCGGGAGGCCCCTCACCCCGGGAAAAGACACAACTACAGGACATGCACGTGAAGGGGCAGCTGAGGGGGTGTCATGGTCCATCAAAGGCCCCACCCAGACCCTGCACCAGAGCACTGCACGTGGTGCAAAATGATGCAACAGACACACAGTCTTGCAAGGGACAGTTTCAAGTTGGCCCCCTGCAGGGGTGGTACCTGGGCATTTCCACCTGGCCCAAAAGGTATATTAATCCATTGGATTCTATGCTCTGTTGCAGCAACGGGAACCCTCACAACCAAGAAGACCAGATGTAGGGGATCAACAAGATGTCATTGGGATCCATGGAGGGATGATGTTTCCACTTAACCTCTGTCACTCTTCCTGTCCCCTTCCCCTCCCCCTGTACACCTCTTTTTTCCATTTCTTTCTTTCTCTTTCTCTCTCTCTCTCTTTCATTTACTGTTAAATAAAATACAACAGGTTTTTTGGTACCAACATTTAGCCTTGTTTGGCTTTAATCTGTTTCAGGGTATGTTCGAACCTTTAGGGTTCTTTCCACTTTATTCACAGAGAGTTCTCTTCTGTGATTAGAGCAGATTGTAACACTATTCCCAACATGTAGATGTTAAACTCTCAGAGTCTGGGAATCTTTTTTTTTTGATTGTTGCTCATCAAGCCTTACCCAGCAAAACTCAAATCCTTGGTCAACAGTCTTTTGAAGAGAAACTTCAACTCCCGTCCTCCTTAGTAAAGGTGAACAAACCCATGACTAAAGTTACTTAAAAACTAAAACAAATTTTAGAAATTATATAATTTCCAACACCTGGGTGCCACCATCTGAGCTGGGCTTGGATCAGCTCTGATCAACTCAGATGGGATGGGATGGGCTGGATTTGGCTCAGCTCAACCCAGCTCAATTTGGCTCCATTTGGCTTTAATGCACTCAGTTCATCTGGACTTGGCTAGGCTACACTCCATTCAGCTCCATTTGGCTGGGCTGGGCTTGGCTCCATTTGGTTTGGCATGGCTTGGACTGGATCAGATCAGCTCCATTAGGCTCAGCTGGACTTGGTTTGGCTTGACTTGGCTCAGCCCAGATCAGCTCAGCTCCATTTGGCTTCACTGGACTCAGTTTATTTGGGCTTGGCTCCATTTCGCTGAGTTCGGCTTGGCTCAGTTTTGCTGGGCTTGGCTTCATTTGGCTCATATCAGTGCTGGATCCGCCCCCACTCCCTTCCCCCCGTTAATTGGTCACGATACTGCCCATATGGGACACCTCCTCAGGCAGGTTCTGGGAGATCCCTGGAGCAGAAACCTCCTCACCGGGCAGTAGCCACAGGACAAAGAATCCCCCATGGGTGCAGGACAGAGGCGATAACAACCTGGCCTTCAAAGGGAAGAGGAGCCAGAAACATCCGTTCTGGGGCTGATGTCCCATGCCCACCAATGCCTCTGCAATGAACAGGTACCTGGCTTCCGATCCAAAACACGCTCCCCCGCAGGAGCTCCCCGGGCCAAGCAGGCCCTGTCTGGGGACACCCAGCTGGAATCAGACTTGGGACGAGGAACATCTCCCATGAGAGACTTCTGTAGACAATGATCCCCACTGCTTGGGAGCAGGGCAGGGCGCATCCTAGGGTGACACTCCATGTCATGGGTGGGTGTTGGCTTGCAGCTCCCTGGGTATTTCCTAATCCAGTGCTTATGCCAAAATACAGTTAATGTTTTCTCTTTCCACCCCTCCCTCCCCCCTTCCCAGCTTGGGGGTATAACGTGAGCCTGGCCGGGATCCTGGTGGGGGCAGGGCCAGGAGTTGATGTCTTTCTGTTCTGATTCGGGAGGGCCGGGGAAATGCTCCCTCTCCTGGTTTGGGGGGCAGGAAGTCCTGCCCTCTCTTCCGGTTCTGGAATCCGTACGTGTCAGCTGCATCTGCAGAGAGACAAGACCGGAGCTGTTTGTTTTCTGCCAGACCTGCTTCCCTGCCGTGCCCTGCTGTGTCCTGCCACAGCGGCTGCTGCCCAAGAGTCAAGACAGGGGCCACCCCCGCCAGACCCCTGCCCAGCAGCGTGGTTTTTTTCTCCCGCGGTGCTGAGCCACATGGTTTCTGTGCTTGGCTGACTTGCTTTTTGGCCCAAGCAAAACACTTCTCTTTTTTCCCTCCATTGGAGAAGCTGAGGAAGCATTTCTTTGACTGCCAGGAGCTGAACTGAATAGGCCGCTGCTCCGAAATCGGTAGGAGAGGGACCGCTGAGAGTGGAGCTGCTCCGCACCATGCCCCAAGCACCGGACAGCCAAGCCAGGGAGAGAAAGCACACTAAAAGGCTCCAGCCCAGCTGTTTTCACCTGATGTAACTGCCGATGGAGGGAAAAAAGTAAACATCAGGTAGCCACCGGAATTTTTCTCTGCTACAGGACTACTCCGTGGATGCAGGGGGTCTGCTGCCCCTCCACGTGGAAAGCCAGCACCATTTTTTTGGACCACGAGTTGGGAAAGGTGTAGTTGTCCTGCACTGCCTCCACACTCTGGACACTTTTTTTTTGGATTTTTGTTTCTGTATGTGTGTGGGGAAGTGGGTTCTGACGGTTTAGTGCTTAACAATTATTTACCTTTTGTTTTCCCTTGCATAGTGGGTGGGCATTCTGTTTGTTAAGAAAACATTTAATTTTTTTTTTTTCACTTTTTTCTATTGGTATTCATTCCCTATTAGTGGAAAGAGGATTTTTGGAACCCTTTTGGAGAGAAGGACTCAGTCCAAAGAATTTCTCTCTTAAATTTGTCTCAAAACCGAGACAAAGTTTGGCGCCCAACATGTGAGGCAAGAGAAAGTGAAAAAAAAAAAATTACATTTTTGTTTAAAGCACTTTGTGTTGGATACAGCACTTAGTAGTCATGATACCTGCTTCTATGTCTTTCTGGCACCAAGGCTCGTGTGCTTATCCATATATTTTGGCAATTGTAGCCCTGGCATATGTCTTTTACATATCAGGGACATGATTCAGGATTGTTGCATTGATAGGCCCTGTGCCAATAATTTATCAAATGATAACATCAGGGGAAATGAGAGTTATTTGGGATGTGTGTTCTCTGCTGTTTCCCCATCCTTATCTCGGCAGCCTTTTTTGGGGGTTTATTAATAATTGCATCCAGTCTGTTAGGGGAGAAGTAGGGGGTGATTTTTCCCAGCCTTTCACCTCCTTCTTCCCCTTCAGATCTGGCACATCATCTTTTGAGAATGCTCAGTTCCCCCTGGAAGTTAGAGACCACCTTTTTGTTGTTACATCTGTCAGGTTTGTTAGGGCTCCTCTATATGGTCTGCAGCGTGTCTAGAATCAGGGCTGAGATTTCCAGAGAGGTTGTTCAGAGATCTGCCCCAGTCGAAGAAAGTCCTGAGTGGCGTGGAATGTGGGAGGACATAGGCCAAACCCTGAAGGAATTCTCTGCCCTGATAGCTTGGAATTTTCCCCCTGAACAAATTCAGAATCCAGCTGAGGTGGGGGAAATACCTGAAAGAAAATTGCAATGACAAATCTAAAGAGAAGCTCATTGCAATGTGTTGGGCCCTGGCTAATGCTTACCGCATGGTGCTAGATATTGTAGGGCAGCAGGTAGAGCCAGAGGGGCAGTACAGTAAATCAGCAGACACTCCAGTCACTGAAGTTGCAGTTAAGCCAGACAGGGAGCCTAAGACAATAGCATTTGCCCCTGTCCAGAGAAGGAAATACAAAACCAAATCCATTCGCCCAGTTGATGACGATGGGGAGCCAGGACCCTCACGGCCAGCAGAGGAATCAGAACCAGAAATCATTACTGAGTCCCTGTTCATAGAAAGCCTTTGCAATCTCAGGAAAGATCTTACCCGATGGTTTGACAAACCTATAGTAAGTTGGTTTATCTGAATCTGGGACACCGCAGGCTATGGTATAATATTGGATGGTAATGAAGTGAGGCACTTGGGATCCCTGTCACGTGATGTGGGTATTGACCAGGGGATTGCAAGGAGACCTGAATCTCTCAGCCTCTGGACACGGCTCTTAACAAGCATGAAAGAAAGATACCTATGCCAGGAAGATCTCCAGCTGCAGCTAGGCCTTTGGAAGACCATGGAGCAAGGAATTCAATGCTTGAGAGAACTGGCTGTGATAGACACCATTTTCTCAGATGACGACCAATTCCCCAGAAGTCCAGACATGGTAAAATGCATGTCACTGATGTCGCTCAGACTTGCACGACTCGGGCCACAAGAGTACGCCCCTGCCCTAGTGATGATGCAGTGGAATGAGGGGGATGAGACAGTGACTGCTATGGCAGAGGCTCCGAGCATATGAAGACACTGTGCATGGCCCAGCACAAGCAAAAATCTGAGCTGTGGAAACAAACCTGAAAGAGTATATGGAAAATGGAAGACAGGATTGAAGAGACCCATGAGAAACTCAGGTGTTAATATTATTGTTACTATTTCTGTTAATATTTCTTCGTTTCTCTTTTTTGTTCTTCTTTTACTGTTTCGTGAGTTCTTTGCTCAGAGTTTGGAGTGAGATGCAGGAGGCACTGAGACGTTCTTCTAATTAGATTGTTTATTAATTTCTTCTCTATGGCATAGCTGCACAGAGCGTGCCTCTCTAAGTTAACAAGGTGGAAAATGGCTCCGAGTTGTAACTTCCAAGGCCATTTAAAGTCCAATCTATCCAATTATGAATTGCCAACTAATATGTATTTACTTATAATCCAGTAACTATTCATTTATCATCCGCATTGTGGGTTTTTTGAACCAATACCAAACTATCCAGACTTGTGAAGAAGAAGGAAGAAAGAAGTAAAAACCCACACCCAAAATCCTCCATCTCGCTACTAATACATTACTAATAACTCATAAACCTAATTTTCTACATCTCTACATATTCCACCCAGTGACATAACAAATTGCTTTTTAATTACACAGTAGCAATCTTAGTGTAATCACCTGAAAAGGAAAGCCTTTCCCAAGGCCTCAGGTCAAACACTGTGTGCTTTTGAAAATCATTACCTGTCAACACTGAAAGATTGAAATTATCTGAAAGATTGAAATTATCTGAACCCAGGGTTCCAACATCTCCCCCTCCTCTGAACCATGAACATTGCTTTAACTTCTTTGTTAAACCATTGTCGGATACACTGAAGTAGACAAGGTACAAGTATCATGATGACTATAATGACAGTCAAAACATACATGCCCAATTTCAAAAGCTCTCTCCACAATGGAGCGAGGCTCAGCCAATCAAACAGATCATCCAACCATGATCCTCTTTCAACTTTGAGTTTGGTGAAACTCAATAATAAAAATATTTGGTGAAAACCAAAATAGTGTCCAATGTCCTCAGAAAGAGAGCTGCTGCTTCTGCACTTGGAAGTCACTGGCTACTGTCCCAAAGCTCATATGGCTGGAGTTCAGGGGTCGTGCTGTTTAGGCAGGAAGAAGTCCATTAGTTGGAAATGCTGACATTATCCGAATGTCCTTCTCGGCCACGAGGGCTGAATGGTGATTGGATCATTTTTCCCTCTCACTAGGCCTCGTTTTCTGGAACGCTTGTCCAATTGAGTAGGTAACCATTTTAGACCTGGTAGCAATAAAACACATGCATACCTTCTCCCCTGGGTTAGTAAACCAGGTACCGAGCAGAAGTAAGCAAGGTAATACATGTAATCATTTATGGAAGAATTTATACCTGAGGACGGCTGGCCCGTCACCTTTATGGAACTAGAACCAGGGGATGAAACATTTAAAGTGTATCCTTAAAGATGTGATAATAATGCAAGAATAATGCAAATGCAAGGCTTTTTAGCTTTTTTATAGATTGAGGAACTACAAGACAGACGAACGAATGCAACTCCAGGAAACCACAAAACAGATGTTGGCAGGAACATTGTTAAAAAGTATTTTTATCCTATCTTTCAGCAAAAATTTTTGTACTAACCAGACGCTGTTGCATCAGCACTGCTTTAAGCAAGGTATATAAAAAAGCTTGTTAGAATAAAGAGAAGAAGGTCTTTTTGAAAAGCACTCGGTGTATGTTCGTCTGTTCCAACAATCGGATTATCGATATATGGTGACCCCAACATGACTGGCGAAACAGCCGCAGACGTCGCGGGGAGACAGCGGGGCGAAGCGCTGTGGGGACAGAGACCGGCATAGCAGAAGAGGTAGAGGAGTCCGTCCACAGTCCAGACCTGTGTCGACACCTTGGATTAAGGTGAGCTGCCGGTGACATTGACATTGACATTAGCTGCAGTCATGGGGAACCAGTTGACTGCTGAGGAAAAGACTGTAGTATCCACTTGGAAAGCGTTGCTAGCACGAAAAGGCATTAAAACCACGGAGGAAGCCTCAAGCGCCACTCTTTTCTGGGCAAGGGAACAGGGATTTTCCCCGGACGCGGGAACTGCCTTCAGTATATCTTCCTGGCACGCTGTGGAGATGAAGATGTGGGACATGATCTCGAACAGTGATAAGAATGTGTCCAGTTTAGCCACCACGTGGAGATTGCTCTATGAGGTATTAAAGGAATGGAAAGCTGAACAAGATAAAAGGGATGAAAAATCTGACAAGGAGGGGGAAATTTCAAGAAATTGAACAACAGAACTCCCTGACTTCAGCAGAGAAACAGAGGACAGATTCATCAAAGAAATATCTGTCCCCTGTAGATTATGTAAAACCAAAATACCCTGCGCCGTCAGACTATGTTAAGCCCAAGTACCAGTCACCGGCTGAGCAAATAGAGGAACTGACACTTTTGGACAAAGAAACCCATGATTCTAAAAACCACAGTGAGTTAGACTACCCCCCTTTACAACCAGAATCTGACAACGAAGACGAACAATTAATCATGCAGACTCATGAACGGCGGGAGGAGGTGGGCAGTCGTGGTCATGTGCGACAGATACTGACGGGCCCCTGGATGCTACCTCCTTGTAAAGTGACCGTCCAACCGAGACAGCCGGGGCGGTTCTGGGATGAAGTGAGAAAAAAAGCATTGGAATGTGGGGAATGGGAATTGTTGGAGCGTTTGGGTATACCTGAGGGAACAATGAATAGCATTGGGGACACTGGGGGAGGGGGCACGTGTATGAATACCCCCAGCTGTGAGGTTTTTCTGGTTTTCAAAGCGGCCCCCAGCACAAATCAAGCAGACAGCCGCAGTGTAATAGCGTGGCGCATAGTTCAAGATTTGCACACAAGAGTTGCACAGTATGGTCTAGGATCCTCAGAAGTTATGCAAATAATTCATGTTATTAACACAGATTTGCTGGCTCCTTTTGATATTAAACACCTAGCACAGATTTTATTCCAGCCAGTGCAGTTTGGAGTTTTTGAGAGCAACTGGCAACAAATGGCTGAAAAGGCAGCTATGGAAAATGAGACGAGCCCAAGGAGATCCACGCTTGGGGGTTGGGGTTGAAGCTCTGATGGGAACTGGCATGTTTGCAAACTCAGACCTGCAGGCGCGATGGGATCCCCTGGTTCTTGAGATGTGTCAAAAACTGGGAATAGGGGCTTTGATAAAAACCGTAGAAATGGCTTCT
>JACAXG010000490.1:27398-65944 GCA_018881555.1 Amblyornis subalaris
GCCTAGGAGGCACAACACAGAGCCACCTCAGCACACACCCTGTGTTGGTGAAAAACGAGGAGGGTCAGACAGCCACCATTCGGCTGTATGTGGCAATGCCACCACTGAACCTATGGGGGCGGGATGTACTTGCAGCTTGGGGTGTCAGGATTGGCACAGACCTTTAATAAGGGCCACTGCGCAGATAGGCAGCACTGCAACGTTGCCAATGCGATGGCTCACAGAACGACCAGTGTGGGTTGACCAGTGGCCCCTGAATAAAGAAAAACTAGTTGCCCTGCAGGACTTGGTGGCAGAATAATTAAAGCAAGGACATATCAAACCCTCCACCAGTCCCTGGAACACACCTGTCTTCGTCATAAAGAAAAAATCAGAGAAATGGAGGCTGGTGCAYGACCTCAGGAGGGTCAACGCAGTGATAGAGAGCATGGGGACATTTCAGGCTGGGATGCCATCACCTACGATGTTACCTATGGGGTGGGACATTTTAATCATTGATTTAAAAGATTGTTTTTTCACAATTCCTTTGCATCCTCAGGACGTAGCGAAGTTTACTTTTACTGTACCCTTGATCAACAATGCTGAACCTGTAAAGGAGTATCAGTGGAAGGTCTTACCTCAAGGTATGAAACATAGTCCCAGTATCTGTCAGTTGTATATTGCACAAGCTCTATCTGGAATTCATGAACAATTTCCTGGCTCTTATTGCTATCATTATATGGATGATATACTGGTAGCAACACCGACCCAGGAGGAATTATTGAGGATAAAACCTCAGTTGTTTGCTGCCTTGCATTCTTATGGATTTCAGGTGGCTCCAGAAAAAGTCCAAAAGTTCCCCCCTTGGAAATATTTGGGAGTCAAAATTCTGGAACAAACGATACAGCATCAGAACATACAATTTCAAACTTCTCTTAGAACCTTAAATGATGCTCAAAAATTACTAGGTATCATCAATTGGCTGCGTCCTTACCTAGGACTGACCACAGCACAGTTGTCTCCTTTGTTTGACACATTAAAAGGAGACCCAGATTTAAATTCGCCTTGAACCCTGACTCCCGAGGCCCAGCAAGTGCTGGAGGAAGTCCAGCAAGCTATTTCCACACGACAAGTTTATAGAATAGATCCCTCGACTGATACCATTGTTTTTGTTACCATACCAGATTTGCATCCCACAGGCATCCTCGAACAATGGAATGACTGCTGGCCCRACCCACTGCATGTTTTGGAATGGATTTTTCTTCCTCATCAATTGAGGAAGACAGCACCTACATTATTTGAATTGATTGCTCAGCTGATAATATAATGCCGCCAGCGTTGCTTACAGCTTATGGCCAGAGATCCCATAAAGATTGTATTACCAATACAACAAGACTATTTTGAGTGGAGTTTTGCTAACAGCGCCCCTTTACAGGCAGCACTGCAGGGTTTTACAGGCCAAATTGTTTATCATTTACCTAGCCATAAGTTGTTGCAACTGGCAAAATCAACCCCTCTGTCACTGTAGCCACGGAACAGTCATGTGCCCATATTGGGGCCAACTGTTTTCACAGATGGGTCGAGAAGGACTGGGAAAGCCATTGTCACGTGGAAGGATGAATCTGGTTGGCAGGTGTTGGAAGGGCATGAGCCCGGGTCTGCTCAACTTGTCGAGTTATGATCTGTAATTATGGCATTTCAGCATTTTTCTCATGTACCACTGAACCTTGTTACCAATTCTTATGTTGCAGATCTTGCACAGCATTTGGACTGTTCGCTTGTTAAGGAGGTGGACAATGCTAAGTTTTTTTTGTTATTGAAATCCTTATGGGATGTGCTTCAGAAGCGGAAACACTTATTATGTTTTGCATATTCGCAGTCACACCTCGCTTCCAGGTTGTGTGGCTGAAGGTAACTCCCGAGCCGACCAGCTTGCCAACCCTGCATAGGTTGTACCTCAGTCTGACCGGACAGCACAAGCCAAGGCATCACATGATTTCTACCACCAGAGTGCACGCACTTTGCAAAAACAATTTTCACTCACGTCAACTCAGGTCCACAACACTGTCAGTACCTGTCCTGACTGCCAGGGCTTTGCCGTGCCTTTGCCCATGGGTGTTAATCCCAGGGGTTTGCTGGCACTGCAACTCTGGCAGACAGATGTCACCCATGTATCAGAATTCAGCTGTCTCAAGTCTGTACACGTTTCAATTGATACCTTTTCTTCTGTCATATGGGCATCTGTTCATGCAGGTGAAAAGAGCCGTGATGCCATCGCACACTGGCGATTGGCTTTTGCTGCGCTGGGAGTACCAGCAGTTATCAAAACTGATCATGGCCCTGCCTACGCCTCTGCTCGAGTGAAACAATTTTTCTACCTGTGGGGCGTAGAACACAAGTTCGGCATTCCCCATTCACCCACTGGTCAAGCTGTTGTTGAACGAGCGTATGGCTCCTTGAAACGGATGTTGCAAAAACATAAAAGGGGAATGTTGGGGGACCCTCCCCAGAGCCGTGTCCAGAAAGCGGTATATACGCTCAACCATCTCACGATACCTTCTAATTCTGATGTTCCTGTTATTTTAAACCATTTTCTTTCGCTACGATCTGATGGGGCACTGGCTTTTCCCCATGGAAAGGTGTGGGTAAGGGACCTCATCACTGGTAAGTGGGAGGGCCCTTGGGACCTTATTACCTGGGGACATGGATATGCTTGTGTGTCCACAGGTACCGGTCCTCGTTGGATACCGGCACGGTGCGTGAGACCTGATCTGCAACGGTGTGGCCGTCCCCTGGATGACAAGGATGGATCCCACACTTAGAATCATGCTTACAATGCTGTGTTGTGGTGCAGGACAGGGAGCATCAATAGTGCCTTTGCTCCCGAAAGAGAATGTGTGGATAACCTTAGACCAGGTCCTGAATCAGTCATCTATGTCTGTTGCTTGCTACCCCACAATCGCCTTTTCAAACATGCTTAGTGGCTGTGCCAATTGCTAATCAGACACTTGTTAAGTGGTGGGCCAACAGGTCTAAGAATGGGGGGGAATCCGTCCCTGACAGGCTCCCGCCGATGCTAAATTTGGTGGAGCCGCAGGAGCTTGATATTTTGGGGTCCCTGAGGGCGGCAGCATGTTTTGCCTTCAGTCAAAACATGACATACAGTTGGCCCCAAAAAGGCTCCTGTTCTGTTACTCCATCCAAAGCGTGGTATCGCAATTCCTCGGCATGGTGTAATCAAACAATAGGTATAGGTGGGAGGAAACTACACATCCCTCGTCAGTTATCACATGGAATGTTTCTCATCTGTGGCAATCGAGCATGGGCAGGTATCCCGTTTCGAATAGATGGGGGTCCCTGCACATTTGGCCACCTCACTATGCTTTTACCAAACATGACCATAATGAAACATTTTTCCTCCCCATCACACCGTCGCAGAAGGGAATTGTCAAGACTTATGCCTGAATGCAGGGATGATGCTAATTTTTGGGGGGTAGAAAAACGCGTGCTTGCTTCTATTTTTATCCCTGGTGTGGCTGCAGCAAAGGCTTTTATGGTAGTGGCTTGGTCTGCAGCTGGGAATGTTGTGGAGGATAAGCCAGCCACAAAAGTAACCGAGGAGCCAGTGGGGCCAGGGAGCCCAGGTGTTGTATTAAGTAAAGGCTCCGAAGTCCAGAATCTCCCCCTGGATTGTGGTGAAGAGGAAGGTCTCTCCCACCCAGGCCTTGGAGCGGTATGCTCCCGTCTTCAGTTGGTTTATCCTTGTCAATCTATGTTCTGTATATGGTTATGTTCCAGAATGTTCTCCCTCACTTGACGCCCCATTGGCTTTGTTCCCCTGCTCCTCCCCTCACCTACCCTTATTGGTTTGTGTACTGCTACCTCACCTTTTCTCCTCCGCCTAACCCTAATGTGATTGGCCCTCAGTGTTCTCTCCACCCCTATTCAGTTTGGTATATAATCCTGTGTCCCCCTGTAGTTAGTGCTCTCCTTCCCTGACCCTTCAAGAATAAACACCTACTGTGAAACATCATGAGAGTCCACCTCCGACTCTTTATTCCCGTCTTAAGGCGTTGACTGTGCGACTGTCTGCTTAACCACCTACGCTGGTGGGATTACTGGGTGGAAGGCACGGCACTGTGCCTTTCCCACCGGCTGTCGCACACCGCACCGAGGCACCACCGGACAAGCGTGAGGCTTCTAGGAAGGTTGCGGCCACTGACCATCTAGCTGGATGAGGCCACGCCGCGGCAGGCCTTAGCAACCCTTAATAAACTAGGCTGCTGGTTGACAAAGCGAACAAATGCCACATCTGCAGCACTGACCGATCTCTTGGCCAATGTTAAATCAGTACGCCAAGCTTCGCTGCAGAATCGCGCTGCTATTGACTTTCTGCTTTTAGCTCATGGACATCGGTGTGAAGATTTTGAAGGAATGTGTTGTATGAATCTCTCTGATCATTCAAAATCCATCTCTGCCAACATCAAAGAGCTGCAGGCAGGAGTTGCAAAACTACAACAAGAACGTGAGTGGTTTGACTCCCTGTTTGGGGGGTGGAAAGTCTCAGGGTGGCTCAAGGAACTGGTAAAGACAGGATTCTTAATTGTGTTGGTAGTTATTCTCATTTTGTTATTTTTGCCATGTTTGTTGCATTTGCTGTGGAGTACCCTACAGCAGATGACACACACAGCCTTTCCAATTTTAAATAAAAAAGGAGGAGATATGGGAGAATTTATACCCGAGGACGGCTGGCCTGTCACCTTTATGGAACTAGAACCAGGGGATGAAACATTTAAAGTGTATCCTTAAAGATGTGATGATAATGCAAGAATAATGCAAACGCAAGGCTTTTTAGCTTTTTTATAGATTGAGGAACTACAAGCCAGATGAATGAATGCAACTCCAGGAAACCACAAAACAGATGTTGGCAGGAACATTGTTAAAAAGTATTTTTATCCTATCTTTCAGCAAAAAATTTTGTACTAACCAGACACTGTTGCAACAGCACTGCTTTAAGCAAGGTATATAAAAAAGCTTGTTAGAATAAAGAGAAGCAGCTCTTTTTGAAAAGCACTCGGTGTGTGTTTGTCTGTTCCAACAATCGGATTATCGATAAGTAGCACACAAAAGAAAACATAGAGATCTAGAATTACATACCATCAGTTGTCTACGCACTACAGCATCGCTCAGAGTCCGCTATAGCTGGCACGCCCTGTATCACAGTGAGGACCTGGAAAACCTTCCCGGGCAGGGCTTCCAAGTACCTCGAAAAGGGGGTCTAGCTTTAAAAGGCCAGATCGGCAAGCCAAAGTGACTTGATTGCATTTTAGAGCAGAAACATCTGGGTCTGCTGGCATAAGTCCAATCAGCGAAGGCCAGGGCTTGGCCAGTGCCAAGGCCTTAACTGGAAGGGCTTCCCTAACCTACCCTACAAATAAATCTCTTATCAGAGGCAGTTGGGAAAGGTTCTTGAAAGTATATAGTTCTTGCAGATAATTATACCATGGTATGTAAAAGTCTGTATAGCAGCGGGCTTTGTCATCATCTCTAGCTAAGCAGTTAATGGTACCTTGAACAAACTGCAAACAAACAAAAAAAAAGCATATGTGTAATATCAATATAATGCCTATTGTAAAAGGTCAGTGGATTCATGTCATAACATGAATAACATAAGCAGAATCGTTAATACAGCAACAGTAACTGCTTCTAAAAATTGAGAGTGTGTTCTTTCACACATTTATGTATATATAATTATTAAGGCAAAATAAAACAAGAGAGAAAGCACTAAATAGCTTACAATTAGTAATATCCATAATCCAAAGTTGTTACCTATTTACCTGTGTCACCAGGCCTTCATCACAATTGCTTCAGTGAGTTCCATCTTATCCCTCTAACAAAAGAACTATATCTCCAAATTAAATAGGCATATCTCAATCAAAACTTAGACTTTACATCATCTAAACATAACAGAAGGCAAACATAACAGAGCTTAAGGGTAATCTCACTAAACAGCAATTAATCTTAAAAGAACTCAAACTTAACAGAAAGTAAAATAACAGAACTTGAATCTAACAACACCTAAATTTAGCAACACTCAAACTGAACAGAACTCAACTTTAGCATCACTTGAACTTTACAGAACTAAATTTAACAGAATCTAGCATCAATATCAGTTAACAAGACTTAGGTCAATGTTGAGAGTGTTCCTTTAACGCGTCAGATACAACAGAATTTTAACCCATCTTGGTTCCATTGTTACAAGAAAGGTATCGAAAAATTTGTCATACAGTAGTTAAGTATCAAGGAACAATATGTAAACAAATAACCGATTAATAAGGAAAGTAGCAGCAATATGGTTGTACTGGAGGGATTATAAGGTGCGGCAAATATGTTATAATTTTTTATAATTTGGTCGTAAAAATAGCTCATGATAAGTGCAAGCATTATTGAAAAATATCCGTTCGTAGTCAGGAATTTTCTAGTATAAGTACATTGTCCCATGACCTTGCAGACTACAGCTGTACTCTAAAAGTGACAGCATTGCATGCCTTGGCAAGGTACATTCAAAATTCAATCAGGTAAGACTGCTTTACTGTCATAAGTTTTGCATATGTAACTCCTTTAGGCCAGTAGATGTGTAGAATTGATATATATATATAAAACAGCTATAAAATCATGGTTTCAAATGATTTTAAGAAGTGTGGCAATATCTATTCCACCTGTGATCTTTCAATGTCCTTAAACTGTTCTGATATCAAAAGTTAGCATAATCCTGCTTGCTTTCCACAGTAGAAAGTCATAAACTAATTATGTATAAGCCTTGAACAGGTTTTGCAGATAATGGTAACGAGGAAAAGAACAAAGGAATGTCACAATTAATTGGGTAGCTAAGCCTGCCATGGGCCCCACCTAAGTTGACCCAGTTATGTAATGTTTTGACATCCAGGTTTTAAAATTAATTTCTGCGCTTCGCTGTTTGTTTTGCTAGTATCTATGTCATACATTTCTAAGGAGAAGCCTACAGCATTTTTCAAGGGCCACAATATCTTGCAAAGACAAATTTTCCCATTTGTAAATTAAGATGTTGTCTACCTAGCAAGGAATGATATGTCTGAGGGTTCTCAGATACCCTCCCAGGTACAAATGAGCAAAGAATCGGTATTAAATCAGCCTAATCAAACCTTCGATTCAGAATTCTTGAAAAGGCAACACATATTTCACATGAAAGGTCTTACCAACTACGCAATACATTAGCATATCCACTGAAAAACTCAGTCTTGCTAAGCAGTGCTAAAGCAAGAATCACAGAATGTCATATGCCTGAAAAAAATGCGTTACATTCACAGAGAGAACTCCAGGTCTTGAGTTCATACACCTGTTAGCTGGATGATAAATTCAGGAGATTACATTGTTGCGAAGTTGTGGTTTTACGTTGCATACATTCATCACGGTAATCTGAAAGTCAGACTGTGTGTCGTGTCAAGGTTAGTGTCATTTCATTTGGCTTTTTAGATATCAAGTATAGCTGTAGTACTTGGGAAGGTATACCACCATCCTGTAGCAATTTCCGTATTTTAACGTAGGAATCTTGGCATATCTGATAATGAAGTGTCGTAATATAAGGACATCTTGCAAGGTATAAATCTGTCATCTAGGTTATTAGTTTAAGTCTCGAATCAGGATAATTACTGTGTTTGGGCAAGCGAGGCTCGAGTGCGGAGCCGGAGGCGGAGCCACAGGACAGCGTGGGTGATGTCGAGGACCGACTTCTTGTTGCCCATGTCTCGCAGCAGCTCCAGCGTAAGTCTCTATCAGTTTGGTGAGAGCTCTTCTCCATTTGACTTCCCATAGTATGCATTGTGAGTCTGTCAGGACCATAGATGCTATGTATCTGCAATCATAAGGCACTAAATCGTAGTTATTGAATGTGCCTTTCAATAACTGTTTGAAATATGGGGAACTCAGGCCGCTGTCTTTAATCGCTTGTCTTAAGTCCTTGATGATGTCGTGTGTCAATGGTATCCATTTGGGATTTGCATTTCTTCTACCATATCTTATTGGCATCGCCATCATTCCTGTTGTTGCCATATCGAAATCTCCTTCCTTCAATGCTTTTCTTCTAATCTCTGCCCAGTTGGTGAAATTAGGTGTGTCCTCTGAAGAATTACTTGGATTATTATTTGAAAATAGTCCTAAATTCGAAGAAAATGTAACTCTCTGTTTGCATTCTGTAGATTGTTTGCATTTTGTAGATTTATGTCTTGTAAAGCTGTTCTTCCTTCTGGCTTTAAAGCTGCATTCATGCTGTCTTCCATTGTGCAGAAATCCAGTTGTCTTTGTGTCTCTTTATTATATATATTTGAGGATACAATAATAGAAGCGGCCACAGGTGGCGCTGCATCCGGAGGATAAGCAACTTGTTGGTCACAAGATGGCGCGGGCGGAAGTACGCAGGGATTGTTCACAGAAGTGACTAGGGCACCACCATCTTCTTGTACAGAGGAAGTACGCTGCGCGCCGCCATTTTGTTGTACGGATGAGGAAAGCTGTCCCGCAGCTGAGCCCCGGGACTCATTGCTGCGATAGGGGATTCTGTAGCATTTTGCATAAAAGCAGGCAACCGAGGAGGACCACACACCGCAGCTGCGGATAGGGTATCACATCTTGTTTCTCTTTCACTTGTCTGGGGCGGCTTGTATTGTTCTTACTGTTCTAGACCCGGGCTGATCCGCGCCGTGGATCGCGGATCGACCAGGGATGAACCCGTGTTTCCCTGTACCCCCTCTATTATCTGCTTCGCTTGTGCCGCATCCACTGCACCGGCAATTGTATTTAGTGTTTCGGGCAGCTCGCAACCTGTTACAAACTCCGTCTGTTCCGTTTGAGTTGTTTGAATTCTAGTCTCTGCCGCGCAAGCCTGAGCGAGAGGCGGGGCCATCTCCCCCTCCCGTGCCGCCAGCTCTTTCGGTACAGCTATAGGATGGTCCTTGACCATAGATTCTAACTTGGTAAATGCGTGTCTCTGCGGTTTAGACATAGCCTTTCCCATTATTAACTAAGAACTCCCCCTGAAGCCACAATTCATCCCTGACTTTAGATGTCAGAAGTCTTCAATCCTGCTATGTTTCAGCAGCCTATCCGATCCTGCTATGTTTCAGCAGCCAAGTCGATCCTGCTATGTTTCAGCAGCCTATCTGATCCTGGTATGTTTCAGCAGCCAAGTCGGTCCGTGCCGTCCAGCAGCACGGCTCTATTTTTCTTCCCCGGGGAATATTTCTTCTCCTTTTCCTGTTTCTTCAGGGTGATCTAGTAGTCAAATTTTCAGCCTGGCACACAAGAGTACCAGTTGTCAAGTTTTGTCTGCTCCCAAACTCTGTCTCCTCACAGGTTGGGTGACAATTGTTAATATTATTGTTACTATTTCTGTTAATATTTCTTCGTTCCTCTTTTTCGTTCTTCTTTTACTGTTTCGTGAGTTCTTTGCTCAGAGTTTGGAGTGAGATGCAGGAGGCGCTGAGATGTTCTTCTAATTAGATTGTTTATTAATTTCTTCTCTATGGCATAGCTGCACAGAGCGTGCCTCTCTAAGTTAACAAGGTGGAAAATGGCTCCGAGTTGTAACTTCCAAGGCCATTTAAAGTCCAATCTATCCAATTATGAATTGCTACTAATATGTTTTTACTTATAATCCAGTAACTATTCATTTATCATCCGCATTGTGGGTTTTTTGAACCAATACCAAACTATCCAGACTTGTGAAGAAGAAGGAAGAAAGAAGAAGTAAAAACCCACACCCAAAATCCTCCATCTCGCTACTAATACATTACTAATAACTCATAAACCTAATTTTCTACATCTCTACATATTCCACCCAGTGACATAACAAATTGCTTTTTAATTACACAGTAGCAATCTTAGTGTAATCCCCTGAAAAGGAAAGCCTTTCCCAAGGCCTCAGGTCAAACACTGTGCTTTTGAAAATCATTACCTGTCAACACTGAAAGATTGAAATTATCTGAACCCAAGGTTCCAACATTCAGGAAGGAGCTTAAAGAGGACCTTCTCCAAATCTTGTTGTTACAGAACAGAGGCCCTACTACTAGAAGCAGACGTCCCCCAGCTAGGGAGAGAAGGTACACCCCACGAGCTGACCTGTGGTTTTCCCTGTGTGACCATGGGGAAGATATGAGAAGGTGGGATGGAAAACCCACTTCTGTCCTGGAAGCATGGATGCATGAGCTGAAGGAGGGGACTGCTAATAGAGGGAGTTCCACCAGAAGGAATGTAGCTCCAGTTTCCCGTAGCTGAACTGCCAGGAATAACAGAAGGGAGGATGACATGTCTGATCCCCTTGAAGAGACCTCCAGAACATATGCCCAGGGAGGGAATTACAGCCAGGATTAGAGGGGCCCTGCCTCTGGCCAGGTAGAGGCAGGGGAAAATCGTGTCTTTTGGACAGTGTGAATTCGATGGCCTTGCATGTCAGAACCACAAAAATGCCAGGCTTTGGTGGACACTGGTGCGCACTGCACTTTAATCCCATCGGGTCATGTGGGGGCAGAACCTGTTTCTATTGCTGGGGTGACAGGAAAGTCACAGGAGTTGACTCTGCTGGAAGCTGAGGTGAGCTTGACTGGGAAACAGTGGAAAAAACACCCTGTTGTGACTGGTCCAGAGGCCCCATGTATTTTGGGCATAGATTTCCTCCAGAGTGGTTACTTCAAAGACCCAAAAGGACTCAAGTGGGCTTTTGGGATAGCTGCTGTGGAGACAGAGGGCATTAGGCAATTGAACACCTTGCCTGGACTGTCAGAAAAATCCTTCTACTGTAGGACTCCTGAGGGTGGAAGAACAATGAGTCCCAATTGCCACTTCGGCAGTGCATCGCCGGCAGTATCAGACGAATCGAGATGCCGTGATCCCCATCCACAAGATGATCCGTGAGCTGGAGAGCCAAGGAGTGGTCAGAAAGGCCCACTCACCCTTCAGCAGTCCCATCTGGCCTCTGCGCAAGTCTGATGGAGAATGGAGACTGACAGTGGACTATCGTGGCTTGAATGAAGTTACCCCACTGCTGTGTCGCTGTGCCAGCCATACTGGAGCTCCAGTATGAACTGAAGTCCAAGGCAGTGAAGTGGTATGCCACTATTGACATTTCCAATGCGTTCTTCTCCATTCCTCTGGCAGCAGAGTGTAGGCCCCCGTTTGCCTTCACCTGGAGGGGCGTGCAATACACCTGGAACCGACTTCCCCAGGGGTGGAAGCACAGCCCAACCATCTGCCATGGACTGATCCAGGCCACACTGGAAAAGGGTGAAGCTCCAGAGCATTTGCAGTACATAGATGACAGCATTGTGTGAGGGAACACGGAAGCAGAAGTGTTTGCGAAAGGGGAAAAAATCATCCAGATTCTCCTGGAAGCCAGCCTTGGAATCAACAAGAGTAAAGTAAAAGGACCTGTCTGAGACATCCAGTTCCTGGGAGTGAAGTGGCAAGATGGACGGTGTCAGATACCTACTGAAGTCATCAATAACATCGCAGCGATGTCTCTGTTGAACAGCAAGAAGGAAACGCAAGCTTTCTTCAGTGCCATAGGTTTCTGGAGAATGCACATTCCCGAGAACAGCCAGACTGTGGGCCCCCTTTACCTGGTGACCTGAAAGAACTGTTTTCACTGGGGCCCTGAACAGCAACAGGTCTTTGCTCAGATCAAGCAAGAGATTGCTCATGCGGTAGCCCTTGGCCCAGTCAGGACAGGGCCAGAGGTAACGAATGTGCTTTACTCTACAGCTGGGAACAATGGTCTCTCCTGGAGCCTTTGGCAGAAGGTGCCTGGTGAGACTCGAGGCCGACCACTGGGATTCTGGAGCCGAAGTTACAGAGGGTCTGAAGCCAACTACACCCCAACAGAGAAAGAAATCCTGGCTTCCTATGAAGGAGTTAAGGCTGCCTCAGAGGTAATTGGCACAGAGGCACAACTTCTGGCACCGCGACTACCAGTGCTGGGGTGGATGTTCAAGGGAAAGGTTCCGTCTACCCATCACGCCACCGATGCCACACGGAGCAAGTGGATTGCCCTGATCACACAGCGCACCCGTATTGGAAACCCAAATCGCCCTGGGATTTTGGAAATAATAACAAATTGGCCTGAAGGTGAGAACTTTGGTCTGGCAGACAGAGGAACAAGAAAAAGTGACATGTGCTGAAGAAGCCCCACCATACAACCGCCACCAGAAGAAACCCAATATGCTCTTTTCACAGATGGTTCCTGTCGCATTGTGGGGGCGAACCGCAAATGGAAAGCAGCCGTATGGAGCCCCATACGACAGGTTGCAGAAGCTACTGAAGAAGAAGGTGAATGGAGTAAGTTTGCAGAGCTCAAAGGTGTCCAGTTGGCCTTGGACATTGCTGAAAGAGAGAAATGGCCAAAGCTCTACCTTTACACTGACTCGTGGATGGTAGCCAATGCTTTGTGGGGGTGGCTGGAAAGGTGGAAAAAGGCCAATTGGCTGAACAGAGGAAAACCCATCTGGGCTGCTGGGGAATGGCAAGACATTGCCACTTGGGTAGAGAAACTAACTGTGAAAGTCCGCCATGTAGATGCCCATGTGCCCAAGTCGGGTTAATGAAGAACACCACAACAATGAACAGGTAGATCAGGCTGCAAAAATTGAGGTGTCACAGATTGATTTGGATTGGCAACATAAAGGAGAGTTATTCCTAGCTCGATGGGCCCATGATGCCTCAGGTCATCAAGGAAGAGATGCCACCTATAAGTGGGCACGAGACCGAGGGGTGGATTTGACCATGGACAGTATCTCCCAGGTTATCCATGTTTGTGAGACGTGCGCTGCGTTCAAGCAGGCCAAGCAGGCGAAACCCTTGTGGTATGGTGGAAGGTGGTCCAAATATAAGTATGGGGAGGCCTGGCAGATTGATTACATCACGCTGCCACAAACCTGCCAAGGCAAGCGCTATGTGCTCACAATGGTAGAA
Source organism: Amblyornis subalaris (assembly GCA_018881555.1). NCBI lineage: Eukaryota > Metazoa > Chordata > Aves > Passeriformes > Ptilonorhynchidae > Amblyornis > Amblyornis subalaris. The sequence continues at coordinate 40,374 of JACAXG010000490.1, forward strand.
GCAACCACGGGATGGTTGGAGACCTACCCTGTGCCTCATGTTACTGCCCGGAACACCATCCTGGGCCTTGAAAAACAAGTCCTGTGGAGGCATGGTACCCCTGAGAGGATTGAGTCCGACAATGGGACTCATTTCAAGAATAGCCTTATAAACACCTGGGCTAGAGAACATGGTATTGAGTGGGTGTACCATATTCCTTATCATGCACCAGCTGCCGGGAAAGTTGAGTGGTGCAACGGACTGCTGAAAACCACCTTGAAGCCACTGGGAGGGGGGAGCTTCAAAAATTGGGAGCTGCATTTAGCGAAGGCCATCTGGTTGTTCAACACCCGAGGCTCCACAAACCGAGCTGGCCCTGCCCAATCCGAACACCTCCGTACAGCAGACGGAGACAAGGTTCCAGTGGTACATATGAGGGGTCTGTTAGGAAAGACTGTTTGGATCAATTCTTCCTCGAGCAAAGACAAACCCATCCGTGGGGTTGTTTTTGCTCAAGGACCAGTTTGTACCTGGTGGGTAATGCAGAGGGATGGGAAAACATGTTGTGTACCTCAGGGGGATTTGATTTTGGGGGAGGACATCTCGTAATGTTAGAATGCTTATGTACCACTAACTGCTGAATGTCACTGCCACTATTTGTATATAGTGATATGTATATATGTGGCTAGGCAGCTCACCCCCACCTCCCACCTTCCTTCTTGCTTTCAAGGTTATCTGCTGTTTGCATAAATTAGGGAATCTCCCCTTTTTCCATAGTCTTGTGAGACACTCAGGTGCCCAAGGCTGACATGACAATAAACAGCTGCTATGAGGGGAGAATATGCTGCAATTTGTGACTGACAGACACTAGAACTTTACAGCTATAAAAGATCTACCGTAACTCTCACACAGTGGAAAACCTACACACCTCTAAGGTGTGTATGAGGGGGGACCCCTCAAGGTCAGGGACGCTGACTTGAGTACCTTCTCTTCTAGAAGTTGGGTGAAAGAAGGCTCGGCACACCATAATTTGGTCCGGTAAGTCACATTGGGCTTCTAAACTATACTATTTCTTCCCTAGCTGAAATATAGTTACCTTTATCGTGCACTTTATATTTATATTGTAACCTACTAGTAGTAACTCTTTTGTTTATCCTGTGTAGTAAGTAATCTGTTAAACTCCTATGTCTGTTTTTCTTGAGTCTATTCAATAAATAATTCATGTTGCAATAGACCTAATTGATCATGATTAAAGAACTTGTGAGCAAGAGTGGGTTTTGAGGTGCGGGCCATCTCAAAAGAGCTGCTGCCTACTGCCAGAAATTCGAGCAAAGGCAGAGCCATGAAAAGCTCTCTTTCCCATTTAGAACAATATGTTTAGAAACGTCTGTTTAAAATGTACTAATTTGGGCATTAAGCAGATGACATGAAATAAGGGATGGAATGTCCTGGAGTGATCTATTATGATAATCAATTCCATGATCCTCTGCTTATGCAAAAAAAATTGCTATTGTTTTCTCTTTCTGCCCCTCCCCCCCCCCCTTCCTGGCTTGGGGGTATCACGTGAGCCCGGCTGGGATCCTTGTTGGAGTAGGGCCAAGAGTCTCTCTCTCTCTTCTGGTTCAGGGTGGCCGGGGAGATGCTCCCTCTCTCCTGGTTTTGGGGGCAGGAAGTCCCTCCCTCTCTTCCGGTTCTGGAATCCGTACGTGTCAGCTGCATCTGCAGAGAGACGAGACCGGAGCTGTTTGTTTTCTGCCAGATCCGCTTCCCTGCTGTGCCCTGCTGTGTCCTGCCGCGGGAGCTGCTGCCTGAGAGTCAAGACCGGGGCCGCGCCTGCCGGACCCCTGCCCGGCAGCGTGTTTTTTTTCTCTGGCGGCACTGAGCCACGTGGTTTCTCTGCTTGGCTGACTTGCTTTTTGGCCCAAGCAAAACACTTCTCTTTTTTTCCCTCGATTGGAGAAGCTGAGGAAGCATTTCTTTGACTGCCGGGAGCTGAACTGAATAGGCCGCTGCTCCGAAATCGGTAGGAGAGGGACCGCTGAGAGTGGAGCTGCTCCACACCATACCCCAAGCACCGGAGAGCCAAGCCAGGGAAAGCACACCAAACAGCTGAAGCCCAGCTCTTTTCACCTGATGTAACTGCCATTGGAGGGAAAAAAGTAAACACCAGGTAGCCATTGGAATTTTTTTCTGCTACAGGACTACTCCGTGGATGCAGGGGGTCTGCTGCCCCTCCACATGGAAAGCCGGCACCATTTTTTTGGACCACGAGTTGGGAAAGGTGTAGTTGTCCTGCACTGCCTCCACACTCTGGAAACCTTTTTTGGGTTTTTGTTTCTGTATGTGTGTGGGGAAGTGGGTTCTGATGGTTTAGTGCTTAACAATTATTTACCTTTTGTTTTCCCTTGCCTGGAGGGTGGGCATTCTGTTTGTTAAAAAAACATTTAATTTTTTTTTCATTTTTTTCTATTGGTATTCATTCCTTATTGGTGGAAAGGGGATTTTTGGAACCCTTTAGAGAGAAGGACTCAGTCCAAAGAATTTCTCTCTTAAATTTGTCTCAAAACCGAGACACCCCTGAATAGCTTGTCATGTGCAACCCTTGGCTTTTGTCTTGTACCATGGGGATATTGGATTTCCTGGGGAAAAATCATATTTATTCATATTACGTACATATATTTTTACGCACATCTCTCTATATATCATAGAATCATAGAAAGTTTTGGGTTGGAAGGAAGCTTAAAGTGTGGAGATAGAGGATTGATCTGTAAGCTTTATGGATATAGCCATTGATAGAATTTCTCTGTACCCATGAAAATAATGCAGTCTGTACCGTGAGAATACAGCTGTACCCGTGTGAAGAATTCAGTTTACCTGTGAGAACATGACACTGATAGAGGCTAGAAGCACAACAATAGAAGATGCTATCTGCACCTGCGGTGGGGAGTTATTAGTTGATATGTATAAGGAATGTATTCTAATCAAATAATTTGTTTTTCTTTCTAAGTATAGGTAACCAATAGTATTATATTGTCATTTGCTGCAGCCAATGAACATGTAACATGAATGCCGAGAAATATTATGAAAAGGCCTTATATTATTAAAAAGTTGGCGTCATGGCCCCGAAGCAGTGTGTACTTGTATTTATGTTGCAGTTCCCGTCCCTACAGCAACATCTGGTGCCCCCAATGTGATCGTACTGCTCCGTGGAAGCTACCTGCGAGTGGCTAACTTCGTTGGGCTGTCCAGAACAGCTCAGGCCATAGAGCACGGAGGAGACGAGATTCCAGCGCAAACAAGAGCAGTGGAAAGAACTGCCGAAAGTTCCAAGAGGACTTCAACCCTTTGAGCTGAGACGCTGGGGAAAGAACTGTAAGAATACAGAGTAGACATGGGGTCAAAAAGTCAGCAGAAGAAAAGTTTATTCTGAATATTCTGCTGCAAATATTATAGAAGAGGGGCATCAAATATGAGGAGCAGACGCTGGATGCCGTGCTCGTTTGGTGCAAAAGGCATAAGAGTGCGAGCAAATATACAGACTGCCTTTTCTGTTGAAACATGGGAGGAGGCAGGGCAAACTTTATGGAAATGGCTGTTGTTCTCAGGTTCGAATAAACACACGGAGACAGCTGTCAGGGTTCACCAACAGGCAGAGGCCGGAAGGAAGGAAGGAGAGCGAGCCGACCTCTGCCCTAACTTTATTTATATGTTTTCAGAAACTACCGTGGATTGGAGGATAGGAATGCCACCTCCTGCTGTCCACTGGTCAATAGAATTGTCTATCATATAGGTTAGGAATTCATAACATGTGTGCCGGTTAGGTCAACAAAGTCATGTTTATACAAAAGTGCGTGAGAAACTATTTGCCGAACTAAAAACACTGCACATCTGAAGAACTGCAAAATGCAGGGCCACAAATGGCTACAAAGGGAGAAGGCGAGATGGAAGGACAGAAAGCAGAGACAGCTGGTTCCGTTTCCGCGCAGGCGGGTGAAGCTACCGCCGTGTCCATGACTGTACTCAGGGCCCCGGCCGGGAGCAAGGGAGCGGCGGCGGCCACCGCGTGGCGCGGCTTCCCGGAGACTGCAGGCGGCCAGGGACGGCACGCCAATGGCCCGGCCCGGTCATACTGCTGGGCGCTGCACAGCCCGCGGGTCACTGCCTGGGGCTGCCACATCCGCTGTTCGCCCGCGGATACCGCGGCAAGACGGCGGTGGCCGCGTAAGAGGCCGGCGGCTGCCGCGACCTCGCAACCCCCCCTCCTCCCCCCACAAGCACCTCGGAGGTCACTTCTCGTGTTTCTGGGGCGCGCCGAGAGCCGGGAGGGGAGCAGAGAGATGGCACAGGGCGGCCGCGCTCTGCCACGCTCGGCTGCGAAGCGCTGAACGGGAGTACTACGCGATGGTTGCGGGACGGGCCCCTGGCTGGTGCGGGCCCGGCCACACCGAATGGCGGCAGCTCGGAGCCGCGGCCGCGTCCCATTGGCCGGCCGCAGGGAGCGCGCGCGCCAGCTGCCTTAGCTCAGGGCCCGAGCCGCTCGGACCACTTCGGACATCATCGGAGTTACTCGGCAGACCCGAACACACTCGGTAGCGCTCAGGCAAATTCGGCACCACTCGGCCGGACGGCCCTGCCCGCCCGCAGAACCCCCCCGCCTCAGACGCGCCCAAGGGGGGCAGCGGGGCGGGCTCGGCCATCCCGACCCCACGCCGGGGACGTCGTGCCTGCCACGCCCGCTGCTTGCCCGCGGGTGCCGCAGCGGGGTGGCGGGGGCCAGATGGGCGGCCAGCGGCCGCCGCGGCCCTGCGGGTCTCTCTCTCTCTCCTCCCCCCGCTGCCGTCACAGGCACCTGCAGGGTCACCTCGTGTTTCTGAAGCGCGCCGAGAGCCCGGGCGCAGTGCAGAGCCGCGCGGGGCGGGGGGCGGCCCGAGGGATCCGGCCACCCGCTCCGCCCCCGCCGGGCGCTGCGCTCCCCCCGCGGGCGCTCGAGCCACGCGGAAAAAGAGCGAAAAATGGGAAGTTCCACGAAAGAAAGACACGAAATACTCAAATTCAGCCCAAAAATCCGCGCTCGCCTCGCCCCCCGCCATCGCCGCGCCGCTCCCGCCGCTTCGCCATTGCCCTGCTGCCGCCCGGGCGGGAGGGGCCAGTCGGGGCCGGGCAGTGTGCGACGGCGCTGGGAGGGAAGAGGCGGGCCTGAACCGAGACTCTTTAAAGGGGACGGGACTTGCTCTTAATGCTTGCCCCAGGCGGCAGCCTCGGGGGGCTGACCGCGGGATAGAGCATGCTGGGACAAGATACGGAGGGCTCTTGCAAACTGCTGCCTGAGTACCAAGCCCCCGCTTACCCAGACACAGCTACCCGTGGACAATTATCCTGACTCGGGACTTAAACTAATAACCTAAATGACAGATTTATACCTTGCAAGATGTCCTTATATTACAACACTTCATTATCGGATATGCCAAGATTCCTATGTTAAAATACGGAAATTACTATGGGACGGTGGCATACCTTCCCAGGTACTACAGCTATACCTGATATTTAAAAAGCCAAATGAAATGACACTAACCTTGATACGATACACAATCTGACTTTCATATTATTGTGATGAATGTATGCAACGTAAAACCCCAACTTCACAACAATGTAATCTCCTGCATTTATCATCTAGCTAACAGGTGTATGAACTCAAGACCTGGAGTTCACATGGACTATTTTTTCAATATTTAAGACATCATTATTTAAGGCAGGTCTCTGTTTAAACTAACTTTGTATTCTCTGTAAGCTATGAGCTTTGACAGGTTTATTTATTGGAGAGATTTGGAGTTATCTCTGTGAATGTAACGCATTTTTTCAGGCATATGACATTCTGTGATTCTTGCTTTAGCACTGCTTAGCAAGACTGAGTATTTCAGTGAATGTGCTAATGTACTGCGTAGTTGGTAAGACCTTTCATGTGAAATATGTGTTGCCTTTTCAAGAATTCTGAATCGAAGGTCTGATTAAGCTGATTTAATACTGATTCTTTGCTCATTTGTACCTGGGAGGGTGTGGCGAGGCAGCCCCCCCAGGTCAAAAAGGTTATCTGCTCTTTTGCATAAACCAGAAAGATCTCTCCCTTTTCCATGGCCTCCAGACGCATAGACGCCAGGCTGATATGACAGTGAACAACTGCTGTAAAGAGAGATTATACTGGTATTTTTATGGCTCGTAGACACCATACTTTACAAGGTATAAAAGATTCACTCTAACACACACAAGTTGGAAAAAGTCCTCTATACACCCCAAAGGTGTGAGAGGAAAAGGACCCCTCAAGCTGGGACTGATGCCTTAAGGATAACTTTTGGATTTTTCTAACCCTGCACTGTACTAGTGTGTAATTCTGAAATCCATATTATGTGCTTCACCTTCTTGTTAGACAAAACATTCTCTCTAAGCCTGGAAAACAAGGTCACTATCCTAGGCCTAAGTATAAACAAAAGTGAATTGGGAGGGGGTGAATGGGGGAATATTACTTCATTACGTGAAACTGTAATTGGACAATTAACTTCTGATAAGCAAATGTACCAAACCTATATCTGGGGGGGAAAACTCGTGATCGGGATCCATCTTGGTTTAGCCTAGCATCGGCAAGGCTCTGTACCAGAGGTGTACCACTCGAAGGCCTCCAATAAATTCATACTTTTATTCACTAACTTTGTTCAGTCTCTGTTTCAGGTACTCCCAATTTTAGGCATCAGGACGCTGGCTTTGAGTAATTCTTCTCTTCTGGAAGTTGAGTGAAAGAAGCCTCAGCACACCATACCATTCAGGTTTGGTAAGTCATATGAGCTTCTAGTCTTTACTATTCCTTTGACTAGTCATTGTATTAATCTATATTGTGCACTGTATAACTCACTAGCGAAACCTCTTGTTACCCTGTGTAGTTAGCAATTGGCATATTTGAGCCTGTTACTGACGGTGGCACAGTGTTTGTTACCCCATGTAGTTAGCAATTGGCATATTTGAGCCTGTTACTGACGGTGGCACAGTTGTTACCCTGTGTAGTTAGCAATTGGCATATTTGAGCCTGTTACTGACGGTGGCACAGTGTTTGTTACCCCATGTAGTTAGCAATTGGCATATTTGAGCCTGTTACTGACGGTGGCACAGTGTTTATTAATATCTCCTTTGTCTGTCCTGTGTAGTGTGTAGTTTGTTAGAATCTTATGTCTGTTGTTTTTGTGTCTATTGAATAAATAACTCATTTTTAATAGATGAGGTCGGCCATCATTAAGAATCTATAACAAAAGTGATTTTACTCTGGCTAAGGTGCTGGCCATCTTAGCAAAAACTACTATAAATTTAAGCAGAAAAAAAAGCCTGGTTTAAACCCTTATTACCTTAGTAAAATCCATTCGTAAAAGAGGGTACTTTCTACTGTGGAAAGCAAGCAGGATTATGCTAGCCTTTGATATCAGAACGGTTTAAGGACATTAAAAGATCACAGGTGGAATAGATATTGCCACACTTCTTAAAATCACTTGAAACCATGACTCTATAGCTGTTTTTACATATATATATCAATTCTACACATCTACTGGCCTAAAGGAGTTACCTATGCAAAACTTATGACAGTAAAGCAGTCTTACCTGATTGAATTTTGAATGTACCTTGCCAAGGCATGCAATGCTGTCACTTTTAGAGTACAGCTGCAGTCTGCAAGGTCATGGGACAATGTACTTATACTAGAAAATTCCTGACTATGAACGGATATTTTTCAATAATGCTTGCACTTATCATGAGCTATTTTTACGACCAAATAATAAAAAAAATTATAACGTATTTGCCGCACCTTATAATCCCTCCAGTACAACCATATTGCTGCTACTTTCCTTATTAATCGGTTATTTGTTTACATATTGTTCCTTGATACTTAACTACTGTATGACAAATTTTTCGATACCTTTCTTGTAACAATGGAACCAAGATGGGTTAAAATTCTGTTGTATCTGACGCTTTAAAGGAACACTCAACATTGACCTAAGTCTTGTTAACTGATATTGATGCTAGATTCTGTTAAATTTAGTTCTGTAAAGTTCAAGTGATGCTAAAGTTGAGTTCTGTTCAGTTTGAGTGTTGCTAAATTTAGGTGTTGTTAGATTCAAGTTCTGTTATTTTACTTTCTGTTAAGTTTGAGTTCTTTTAAGATTAATTGCTGTTTAGTGAGATTACCCTTAAGCTCTGTTATGTTTGCCTTCTGTTATGTTTAGATGATGTAAAGTCTAAGTTTTGATTGAGATATGCCTATTTAATTTGGAGATATAGTTCTTTTGTTAGAGGGATAAGATGGAACTCACTGAAGCAATTGTGATGAAGGCCTGGTGACACAGGTAAATAGGTAACAACTTTGGATTATGGATATTACTAATTGTAAGCTATTTAGTGCTTTCTCTCTTGTTTTATTTTGCCTTAATAATTATATATACATAAATGTGTGAAAGAACACACTCTCAATTTTTAGAAGCAGTTACTGTTGCTGTATTAACGATTCTGCTTATGTTATTCATGTTATGACATGAATCCACTGACCTTTTACAATAGGCATTATATTGATATTACACATATGCTTTTTTTTTGTTTGTTTGCAGTTTGTTCAAGGTACCATTAACTGCTTAGCTAGAGATGATGACAAAGCCGGCTGCTTTACAGACTTTTATATACCATGGTATAATTATCTGCAAGGACTATATACTTTCAAGAACCTTTCCCAACTGCCTCTGATAAGAGATTTATTTGTAGGGTAGGTTAGGGAAGTGCCGCTTTTCCTGCCCTTGCCTGGGTCCAGCCGGGCCTGCGGCCTTCTGGGTTCTCAGTCCACAGAAGCAGCAACGAGTGGATTAACTGAGGTTTGCGGCCTCAGTCTTTGGTCTGGCAGCTTTCACAGCAGGCAGTTTCATAAGGCAGCAGCGAAGGCAAGAGGAAAGAGACGGGCTCCTGTAGCTATATTCCAAGTTTTATTTCTCTGCCCTGGAGGGCAGGGTACATATCTTGAAGGGAAGCTAGCAGAGAGACAGTTTCTCGCTCTGTCTCTGCTGCTTTAAGGGGTAGGGATAACAGATCTTAACCAATCAAAGAGTAGAGATACATGAGAGAAAACCAATGAAACATCTCAGGGGAGGAACAAATTTAAGCTGACTAATAACAATATAGCTGGAGGGAATCTTAAATCACTCCATCCTGTTATATAGCTTGAGGCTCTGTGACGGAGGAGAAAACGTAAAGTTAGTAACATCTAAGGAATATTGCTATGTTGCAGGCTGCTCTTTAGATAACTTGGGCTGCACCATAGCAGCAGGGAAGCCCTTCCAGTTAAGGCCTTGGCTCTGGCCAAGCCCTGGCCTTTGCTGGCTGGACTTATGCCAGCAGACTCAGATGTTTCTGCTCTAAAAATGTAATCAAGTCACTTTGGCTTACCGATCTGGCCTTTTAAAGCTGGACCCCCTTTTTCAAGGTACGTGGAAGCCCTGCCCGGGAAGGTTTTCCAGGTCCTCACTGTGATACGGGGTGTGCCAGCTATAGCAGACTCTGAGCGATGCTGTAGTGTGTAGGCAACTGATGGTATGTCATTCTAGATCTCTCTTTTCTTTTGTGTGCTAATGATTACATGTATTACCTTGCTTACTTCTGCTCGGTACCTGGTTTACTAATCCAGGGGAGAAGGTATGCATGTGTTTTATTGCCACCAGGTCTAAAGTGGTTACCTGCTCAATTGGACAAGCATTCCAGAAAACGAGGCCTAGTGAGAGGGAAAAATGATCCAATCACCATCCAGCCCTCGTGGCTGAGAAGGACATTCGGGTAACGTAAAGTCAGCATTTCCAACTAATGGACTTCTTCCTGCCTAAACAGCACGACCCCTGAACTCCAGCCACATGAGCTTTGGGACAGTAGCCAGTGACTTCCAAGTGCAGAAGCAGCAGCTCTCTTTCTGAGGACATTGGACATTGTTTTGTTTTCCTATGCTGTGATTTCTTTGTCAATGCCACGGTTGTTTTTGATGGATTTTTTGATTGTGATCTGTATTCTATGTATCTTATCTTGTATACAACAGGTGATTGGTAATAATTTTGATAGGATAATGGCTTTACAGGTGAGGACTGTTTTGGCACTTGGGTATTCAAACCCTTCGCACAAAAACAAAAAGGGGGAGAATGAATGTTGTGATTCTGCCTGTGTTGAATAACACCCCTCGGAGCAGCGGACCTGGCCATGACTCGCCTGACTATGCTTGTCCCAAATTTAATTATGCCTTTAAATCACACACGTAATCTGTGACAAATGGCCCTTGCATCTTTTTGCAAGAGACTGCGATGACACCTTAGAGTATGAATCTTTCTGACCACTCTAAATCAGTGTTTGCTAATATCAAAGTATTACAATTAGGTATTTCAAAATTAAGAGAAGAAAATGAGTTCAATTGGTTTAATGTGTTCGCTCTAGGCTGTCTTGTGCCGGTCCAAGAATTTCACCCCTAGCAGCACAATAGAAAACTCAACTAAGGGCATCGAGGGGGCGCCAAGAGGCAGGGGCTGGGACAGGTGGTGGCTCACCTCGCCGTGGACCGCTGGCTTGATCCCAGGGTCTAGCTACAAGCCTTTAATTGCAGCAACTTTAAGATACGCTATTGGAGCTGGAATTACCACAGCTGCTGGCACCAGATTTGCCCTCCGGTGAATCCTTGCTCAAGGATTTGAAGTGTGCTCATTCCAGTTACAGGGCCTCAAAAGGAGTCCTGTGTTGTTGTTTTTCATCGCTGCCTCCCTGGGTCAGGAGTGGGCAGTTTGCATGCCTGCTGCCCTCCTAGGATGTAGTAGCCATTTCTCAGGCTCCCTCTCCGGAATCGAACCTTGATTACATGTCGCCTGTGGTCACCATGGTAGGCACAGACAGTACCATCAAAAGTTGATAGGGCAGACATTCGTTTCAGTTATCAGGCTGTTCTTGTCTCAACCTGCAAGTTTTGAGACTTTTGCAGTAATTGCCACTGAATTTGTGTTTTGTTAGGCTGCTTGGGGAGGGCCTCCATGTTTGAGAGGAATTGCTAGAAAAGCCCTAAGGATAGCACGTGTTGTTGATTCATCCAGAATAATGGGTAGCTTTGACACCATCATGCTATCCACTCTAGGAAGTGGCTTGTGTAGCCTGGTTTGAATTGCTAGAAAAGCCCTGGTGAAAAGAAGTATGACCTTTTGATTTCTCGGAGCCTCCAGCCCCTAAACACCATGACTGGCTGGATCCTTCCCTTTTTTCTGATTATTTCTCTCTATCTGAATCTGATAAGGTTATTGCTTCTCGTGGTCACTGAGAACTTTCAGGACCTTTCCTTTTGTTCCTTAGCTGCAGTTGCATCTTCTCAAACAGGCTACGTTGGGTAATTGACAACTTGCTAGATGGGTCAAAGATCTTATAAAACAGCATGTATAATTGTAATTGTTCTCCTTTTGTTTTATTCCTTGTGCCATGTTTKCCRTCTTTTCTGCAAAGGGCCCTGCAGAGGACCWKAAACACCRCATTYGTGGTTGAAAAACAAAAAGGGGGAACTGTGGAGATAGAGGATTGATCTGTAAGCTTTATGGATATAGCCATTGATAGAATTTCTCTGTACCCATGGAAATAATGCAGTCTCTGTACCCATGAAAATAATGCATTCTGTACCGTGAGAAGAATACAGCTGTACCCGTGTGAAGAATTCAGTTTACCCGTGAGAACATGACACTGATGGAGGCTAGAAGCACAACAATAGAAGATGCTATCTGCACCTGCGGTGGGGAGTTATTAGTTGATATGTATAAGGAATGTATTCTAATCAAATAATTTGTTTTTCTTTCTAAGTATAGGTAACCAATAGTATTATATTGTCATTTGCTGCAGCCAATGAACATGTAACATGAATGCTGAGAAATATTATGAAAAGGCCTTGTTTTATTAAAAAGTTGGCGTCATGGCCCCAAAGCAGTGTGTACTTGTATTTATGTTGCAGTTCCCGTCCCTACAGCAACACTTAAAGATTATCTAGTTCCAACCCCTCTGCCATGGGCAGGCATGCCAGCCACTAGACCAGGTTGCTCAGAGCCCCATCCAACCTTGTCTTGAATACTTCCAGGGATAGGGCATCCACAACTTCTCTGGGCAACCTGTTCCCGTGTCTCACCACCTCTATAGTAAAGAACTTCCTAATATCTTATCTAAACTTACACTCCTTCAGATTAAGGACATTCCCCCTTCTCCTGTCACTTTCTGCCCTTGTAAAAAGTCCCTCTCCCTCATTTTATAGGCCCCCTTTAGGTACTGGAAGACTGCTCTAAGGTCTCCCCAGAGCCTTCTCTTCTCCTGGCTGAACCCCAGCTTTCTCAGCCTGTCTGCATACAAGAGGTGCTCCAGCCCTCTGAGCATCTTTGTGGCCCTCTGTCCTGCCCCACTTGGTGGGAGAGGGGTAGGTTGTTTTGAATCTCTGCATATTGGCAAAAGGGACAATGACAATTATCCAGATGTCTTTGCAAATACAGCAATGTTTATTGGCAACAACTGAACTGACTTGAATTCAACACTATCAAAACAACATACATTTGCTCCTTAGTCTTGCAGTGCAAGGTGACAAACTTGCTTGGTAGTCAGTTTTTTGATGATTTTATGAATAGAAGAGAGAGTTTAAACTGGGCTTCTGCCTTTGCTCAGATTTCTGGCAGTAGGCAGCAGCTTTATGGAGGCAGCCAGCACCCCAAAACCACTCTCACTCACAAGTTCTTAATTGTGACTGATCAGGTCTATTATAACATGAATTATTTATTGAATAAACACAAGAAAAACAACAGACATAAGACTTTAAACAGACTTCTTACTACACAGGATAAACAAAAGAAACACTACTAGTAGGTTCATATATAAGACAGTGCACAATAATAAAGGTGCCTATATTACAGGCAGCGAAGAAATAGTATAGATTAGGAAACCAATGTAACTTACCGATGAATGATGGTGGGGTATAGAAGTCTCCTTTCACTCAACTTCTAGAAGAGTAACTCGAGGCCGACATCTTGACTTCAAGGAGAACTCTCCACACACTCACAGTGTGTGTAAGAGATTTCTGATTTTACGAAAATTATAGTGGTCTTTTATAGATGGTAAAAGTGCTGTGTTTGTCAGTCACAAATTTTTGCTTATCTTTTCTCATGCGTTCCCAGGAGGATGTTTGTTGCTTGCTAAGTGTCGCTGTAGAGTCAGTAACGACACGAAGCTCACACACGCATATAGTTGTAGGTATGGCAGAATATATTTTAATAAATCAAGGCTTTTTTATAGTATTTTCCAGCGTACATGTCGCAAGTTAATTGGCTGCATCTTAACAACAATATAACACTATTGGCCATCTATTTCAGGCCTGTTTACAGAGCTATTTATTGCCTATTATTAAAACACATACCAACTAAGAACTCCCAAGTGCAGGTGCAATTTTATCTTTCTGTTTTTTATGTTCTAGCTTCTACAGTTTCACAGTTCACACGGGTACAGACTAAGTTTCTCACGGGCCTAACTAACTTCTTAAGGATATACAGGAATTGTGTCCACATCTATGTCCAGAAGACTGATTGACAAGTCATCTTCCTCAACAGTTCCCCCTTTCTGTCTTTCAACCAAAAATGCAGCATTCATAGTCTTCTCCAGGGCCCTTCGCAGAAAAGACAGTAAACATGGCACCAGGAATATGACAAAAAGGATAACAACTACAATCATACATCCTGTTTTTGTAAGATCTTTGACCCATTTAGCAATTTGCCAGTTGCCAAACAGGGCATTAATCCAGTCTGAAATATCCTCTTCCTTAAATTTTGTAACACCCAATTGTAATTCTTTGATATTAGCAAACACTGATTTAGAGTGGTGAGAAAGATTCATGCAGCACATACCCTCAAAATCTTCACAACTATGTCTATGTGCTAACAACAGGAAGTCAACGGCCACTCGATTTTGCAAAGTAGCATGTCTAATAGAATCAACATCAGTTAATAATCCTGACAAAGCAAGTGAAGTAGCATTAGTCTGCTTCGCGAGCCAGCAGCCTAATTTGTCTAATAGTGTCAAAGCTTTTCCAGCCGCTATACCTGGTATGAACATAGAAGATAAAACTCGTGCTTCCACTTTCCAAAAACTTAAAATATCATCACAGTCCTTTGTAAACATATCTAAGGACCATTTGTTACAAGTTGCGTGTGTGTGATTTAAAAGCATAGTTAGGCTTGGTGTAAGTGTAGTCAGGCGGCCAATAGTACATGGACCGCCAACCGCGCGCGAAGGCAATGCAGGCCAAGCGCGGTCTCCACAAATGAGGAACACTCCTCGAGGTAATTTGCGTGGAGAGTGATCCGAAGCAGCTTGGTAGTATGAAACACCTGTTTGATCTGGAACTGTCCAATTACACCAAGCAGAAGCATTTCGAAACAGGATTTCCAGGTGATATGTCTTGAGTACTGGGACAACGTGAATTCTCCCAGCACCAAGTTCATGTATAATTAAAGAAGATACACACTGGCGCCTTTATCAACCCCAGGATATCTATTTCCTGTGGTTCAAGGGTGACAGGAAGTTTGTTATCCCATATGTCAATGCTATTAAGGCACTTTTTCAAGGAACTGCTACAAGCAGTTTGAGGGGCACAGCCATGGGCTTCCTGAACTATTAAGGAAGGTTCAATTGGTACCCCAACTAAACATGTATGAAAAGGTGATTCTGGTGTTGCAAGAGACAGGCATAAGGCTGATTGGTTCAAGGCGTGGGCAAGGGTTACCCACACGTTCCCTTTTGGCATCGGGAGTAGTAAGGCGAATCCTTGCTCTGCTCTAATCCACAGCAGAACTATTTGACAGATGATCTGCACCGTTGTCATCTTCTGGAGTTTGCCTGTTGGTTTCATGACGGTTTTGATGTCGCTAATGTCGCAAATCAGGGCGAACACACCTCTCAGGTACCCACTGGATGCCAGTATCTGTGGAAACACAAGCATACCCGCGCCCCCAAGTGACAAGGTCCCACAGGCCTTCCCACTTATTAGTGATTAAATCTCGTACCCATACTTTCGCTCGGGGTAGGTGTGTTTCACTCGTAGACTGCAACGAGAAGAAATTATTCAAAAGTACAGGATTATTAGAATCTGGTGGTACTGTTAAATGATTGATTGTATATAAAGCTTTTGTCAGACCACTCTGCGGGGTTTCTCCGCACATTCCCCCTTTTTGTTTTTCTAAAACATGCTTCAAATAACCAAGAGCACGTTCGATAATAGCTTGACCCGTGGGAGAATGTGGGATACCAAATTTGTGTGTCATACCCCACAGTTGTAAAAACCGTCGCGTCTTCTGAGAGACGTATGCAGGACCATTGTCCGTCTTCACAGAAGAGGGCACACCTAGAACAGCAAAGGCTAGTCGCCAATGAGCAGTAGCATCACGACTTGTTTCCCCAGTATGTGCAGTTGCCCGCATAGCAGAAGAAAAGGTGTCAATAGAAACATGCACATATTTATAACGACCAAATTCGGTGATATGGGTAACATCTGTTTGCCAAATTTGCAAAGCTTGTAAGCCTCTAGGGTTGACACCTGCCGGTAAAGGTGTGGCAAATCCCTGACAATCAGAGCAAGAACTAACAATGTCACGAGCCTCAGTAGGTGTCACTAAAAATTGCTTCTGCAAAGTACGTGCACTTTGGTGGAAAAAATCATGTGAAGCTGTGCTGGTTTGGCTGTAAACCAGCAGGGGAAGTTAACCCCACACCGAATACCTCGAGAGATTTTAGGTCAAAATTAGAATTTTAATAAAAAAGGTTAAAATAAATGCAGTAATACAGAAACATGGGCTTAAACAAACCGACAGAGTCACGGTACAACCTGATACCCTGTTGACCTGGGTGGTAGCTGTGCAGTCCAGTTAGGCACTGGTCCTGCAGGAAGGCCTGGTAATCCAGTCCCGGTAGTGGAGTGGAGTAGCTAAGTCCAATTCCGAGGAGTGGAGTCTAGTCGAGTCGAATCGAGAGTCCCGTCGAGTCGAGAGTATCTTCTCCCATCCAAAAACCCTTGTTTTATGCTGTCCTTCTGGGCTGGCACCTCCCCCAGGGGTGGGGACTTTCACAATGGAAAAGGATCTTCCCGATGTTCTATTGGTTGTTTCGGTAAGGAGCTTGGAGGAGTCCTAGGGTCCTTCGAAATGTTCCTGAGGGGTTCAGGCTAATTAGTCAGGCTGGGTGGTGCTAATGGGCCATTACCTGAGCTCAGATAATCAGCTGGGTGGTGCTAATGGGCCATTACCTGAGATCAGATAACCAGGGTGGGTAGTGCTTCCTGTCGGTTGGAGTGCTTATCTCAGTTGAGATAAGGAGTCCCAGGTGTGTAATTATGAAATTTATCCAGCTTTTGTGGGTGGTAATAGAATATAACTAACCCAGGACAGAGGCTTTGGCTTGCGCTAATTTGTCAGGTTGAGGTGTCACCCATGCGGGGTTAGCTAGCTTGTCAGCTCTGGCATTCCCCTCTGCTATAAATCCTGGCAAATTGGTGCGGCTTCTTATGTGCAGAAGGTAATAAGGATGGGTGCAGTCCTGAATTGCACACCACAAGGTCTTCAGCAGTGAAAAAAGAGAAGCATTATAAACTTCCTTTAAAAGCGAACAGTCAAGACGCTGTGTAATATGTGCAACATAAGCATAATCCGTAACAAGATTCAGTGGTACATCAGAAAAGTGCTGAAATGCCATGGCTACAGCCTTTAACTCAACAAGCTGAGCAGAGCCTGACTCATGGCCTTTCAACGTCTGCCATCCAGACTCATCTTTCCAGGTGACAATGGCCCTCCCCGTTCTTCCTGATCCGTCAGTAACGACGGTAAGTCCTTGCACAGGTACACGGCTGCTTTTAGGCCGTAAAGACAAACTGTGGACTTTGCCATCTGCAGCAATTTGTGGCTGGGCAGATGATAAAAAATCTGTCCTAAAAAATTTTGCAGTGCACTCTGCAGAGGAGCACTGTTTCCAAGGGACCATTCAAAATATTCTTGTTGAACAGGAAGTATAATTTTAACAGGATCTTTAGCCATGAATTGTAGGCACCTCTGTCGACGTTTGATAATTAATTGGGCAAGTAGTTCAAAGAGTGTGGGTGCTGTTTTCTTAGGTCTATGAGGCAAAAAGATCCATTCCAGAATGTGCAAAGGATCAGACCATTGCTCATTCCATTGTCCAATAATACCTGCAGGATGAGAGTCTGGAATGACGAGAAACACAACGATATCAACGATCAGGTCCACTCGGTAAACCTGACAATTTGTAATAGTCCACTCCACCTGTTTCAGTGCTTGTTCTGCCTCAGGGGTCAACTTCCTTGGCGAGGCCAAGTCTGGATCACCTTTGAGAATATTGAATAGTGGAGATAATTGTGCAGTGGTTAGACCTAGGTATGGTCGTAACCAATTTATGGCACCCAGAAGTTTCTGTGCATCATTCAAGGTTCGAATTGATTTTTCAAATTGAACATTCTGTGGCTGTATTGTTGGATCAAGTATTTTTACTCCCAAGTATTTCCAAGGAGGTTGTCGTTGTACCTTTTCTGGAGCAACCTGCAAGCCATAATCTTGCCGTGCTCTAAGTAAATGTGGTTCAATTTGCAACAGGTCTTTTTTCGTGGGAGTTGCTACCAGTATATCATCCATATAATGATAGCAATAAGCTCCAGGAAATTGTTTCCGAATTGTTGATAAAGCTTGTGCTACGTACCATTGGCAGATAGTTGGGCTATTTTTCATACCTTGTGGCAACACCTTCCATTGATATCGCTTCACAGGTTCAGCGTGATTGACAGACAGCACTGTAAAGGCAAATTTTGGAATATCTTTTGAATGCAGTGGAATGGTAAAAAAGCAATCTTTTAGATCAACAATCAATATGTCCCATTTAGCAGGTAGCATCGTGGGAGATGGCATTCCAGGTTGCAGAGCACTCATGCTCTCTATCACGGCATTAATTTAACATAAGTCATGGAGCAACCTCCATTTTCCTGACCTCTTTTTGATCACGAACACTGGTGTATTCCAAGGACTAGTAGAAGGTTCAATGTGTCCTTGCTGTAACTGTTCCTGGACCAATTCATGAAGGGCGGCTAACTTTTCTTTTGACAGGGGCCACTGCTCAACCCAGATAGGTTGCTCTGTGAGCCATTGTAAAGGTAAGGTAGGGTACTTTGCGCTCTTCTTTACAGTGGCCCCAATTAAAAATGTCCCCACAGTCACCCCCCAAGCTGCCAGGACATCTTGTCCCCATAAATTGAGAGGTGCCACAGTGATGTAAGGACGGACAGTAGCCGTTTGCCCCTCTGTGTTTTTGATTGACACAGGATTGCTACTCAGGTAGCTTTGTGTAGCGCCACCAAGGCCAGCAACAGCAGATCCCACTGGCGCTGCAGGCCAAGAGGGCGGCCACGCAGTAGCTGAGATAATAGTAACATCAGCTCCTGTGTCTATCAGTCCCTTGAGTGTTATATGTGATGGAGCCATACCTTGCATTGTCACAGTACAAACCATTTGAGGTCTGTGGTCTGATATGTGTTGAGCCCAATACACTTGAGGTGGTCCTGTCGACCCGAAGCCTTGATCCCCACGTAGTCTGGAGTCTGTTTTTGGGACACAAGACTTAAAAGGCACAAGTTGAGCAATACAGGTCTGGCCTGGTATAGTAAGAGGAGGAGTAGGTGTTGATACCATAGCATGAATTCGTCCCGTGTAATCAGCATCCACAACCCCTGGATGCACAAAAATACCTTGCAATGTTGCACTTGATCTCCCTATTAACAATGCACTTAGCCCTCGCCCTATAGGCCCGTATGCCTCTAGGGGGACCTTATGCACTTGTGATGAGTTTAAGGTTATTGTTTTGGCGGTGGAAACATCCAAGCCAGCTGATCCTCCTGTTTTTCCGGTGAGTTGGTCGCATAAGCTTGCACTGGGAGTGCTGGCCGAGGAAGGGCTTGTGTCAGAGTGCGCCTCCCCTTTGCGCTCTTCTTCCCGTTTCCCTGGTATATGAGAGAATGTCCATTCACATGAAATCTAGACTTACAATGGTTTGCATCATGCCCTGATTTTCCACATCTACTACAAATTTCTGCCTTAGCTACTCCTTTCACATTTTTTGACAGGCCATTTGATTGATTTCTGCATGAACAATTCACTTTCATAGGACCCTGCTGCCCACAGCAACAGCAATGAGAGTTTACTTTGGCTGTAGCTGCAAGGGAATCGGCCAGTAATGCCATTTTGAAAGAAGCAGTTCCTACTTCAGCACAGGCATCTACCATTTCTTCGATACTAGGATTTGTCTTTGGTAACACTTCTATGGCTCTTCTACAATCTTCATTCGCATTATCCCTAGCTAATTGCAACATAAACTGGTCTCTTATCTGGGGATTTGTAACCTGCTTTTCCAGTGCTTCTTGTAACCATTCGATAAATTGCATATAGCTCCCTGCTTTACTGTGGCATACCTCTGTGAGGGTGCTGACAAGTTGGCAACGCGCAGCATTGCCTGCAAAGCCATCTCTCTAGCCTGAGCCAAGATAAGAGGATGCAGACGGGCCTGCAGCTGTGGTTCTGCCACAGGAGGCAGTCCCATCAGCTGAGGTACACCTGCCCCAAACCTAGGATCGTCCTGCAGCAGCTCGAGGTTGGTTAGAGACCTTTCCTCGGGAAACTGTCTCCAGGTGGATTCAAACATGACATACTGAACCTGAGAACAAAGCAATTTAGCTATCTGTTTCATATCAAACGGCGTCATCTCCTCAGAAGCAAGAAATCCAAGCATTTTTGTAACCTCCTTAGATGCTAAGCCATGCTTTGCAGCTAGCTTGTGCAAATCTGAGAGCACCTGCCATCTAAAAGGTGCATACTGGTCTGGAGTCTGTCCACCCCCTTGTGAAAAACGAGGTCACAATCTTGAAAATTTAACTAATTTATTAAACACGGAACTAATTAGCTAAAATACAAACTATTAGAAACCATTGCGGCGATCTGCCTCACACAAAACAAAGCACAGCACCGGGTGCATAGCCATGGACAGCTACAGCCAGAGGCACACTTGCAATCTATGGGCAGCACCTTTTATACCCCAAAGCCCCGCCCATAGACCGCCCATTCCTCCTCCCACCAGGTCTCTCGAGATTGGCTTGTAGATGTCTTAGGAGTCCTGACTGGCTTTCTCTTGATGGTCCGTTGTCTAGGGTCTTCTCGTTGGTTCCTTGTTTATCCAATGCTGCTCTTTGTCTGCCTCGAAGGCTCGCCCCTTCCATTACATCACTAATTTCTAGAGCCTTCCACATTCAGTCCTATGGGTGAGCTCAACCACTTACTTTTACCACAGAACATTTCAAACATTGAATCCCAGCTCATTTTAACCACAGAGCATTCTGAACTTATTTTAACATTTTAAAAGTTGAATCCTTGAACCCATTAACAACTAATTAAGATTAACCACAAGCACCAATAACCTTTAAACATACCCCCCTAATTATAATCCCTACACTAAGTAACCCTTTATTGAATGCGAAACCCAAAAATCCATTTATAACACCCTCTAATCACAGGGAATGCCCCAACTGTTCCCCCAGAATCTACTGACATATCAGTCTCAGAGGATCTTAAAGGGTAAGGGATCATATTAGCCATTTCAAGATCACCATTTGCTACAGCAGCAGCCTTAATGCGTTTCCAAAAGCTAAGAGGGTCATATGCAGAAACTGTCAGAGAAACAGGTTGCATTGCAAGCACGTCCTCCGGAGGGTCAGGAGGCGGCCAGGAAGACGGTCCGCCTGCGCTGGGGTCCGCCAGATCGATAATCGGTGGTGGCTCTCAGCCGCTTTGGCCGCTCCCGTATAGGCGCCGGCGGCGGAGGGAGCGCAGGACCGAAGTAAACTGCGTCAGAACCGGGGCTGTGTGTGGATGCCGCGGCGCCGGAACCGCGCGCGGAGGCAGCAGGAGGAACGGCGCTATCGCCGCGCTGCAACGGCGCGGCCGCGGGGTCGGGACCGCGCGCGGAGGCAGCGCTGGCAGCGGCTCCGTCGCTGCGCTGAAACCGTGCGGTAGCTGAATCATCCAGGGGCTGCGCCGGCGTGCGTTCTCCCGGCGCGCGCGCCGGTAATGGCTCTTCCGGGTTTGGCGAATAAACGCGCGTCGGCGCGTCTGCGCGCTGCAATGACGTCGGCTCGCTTGGCGAATAGACGAGCGCCGACGCGTCGGCGTACCGCAGTGACGCAGCGCCACCCGGAAGCGCAGCGGGGGAGGGCCGACAGGGAAGTGCGCTGAAAACGAGTTACCGAGGTACCGTCCAGACGCGACCCCGCTCGAAAAGCGAACAGGGGGTGCCACCGCCCACGGGACCGGGACGCTGGAGATAGGAGGTGCGTTTAACGCGAGCTGCTTCTGTTCCTCCCCGCAGCCACCCCCGGGTGCCGGCGGGCAGGCAGCACGGGTCGCGCTTAGCTCGTCTGACGGCGCGGAGCCGCGGTCTGCGCTGGGCTCAGCGGGCGTTTCGCCCCGAGCCTCGGTCTCGTGGACTGGACAACCACAGGAGCAAGGAAGGCGCCGCGGGTGGTCCTCGCATGGCGGGTGCAACGCAGCAGCCGCGTCTCCAGGCGGAGGGTGGGAGGACGCCGCGGAAGGTTCGGCGCTACCCGCGTCCCTGGGATGTGTCCCCGGGGGCGCGCCCGCCTGGGTTTCTGTTTTTGGGGAGACTGCCTTTCCTGGATCGCGCGCCTGGTCGCTGGCACTGGCTGTTCGCCCCGAGGTAGCGCCGTTTGTCCCTGCTGCTTGCCCTTCTGCCGCGCCTGGTTCCCCTTTGTCCGCGGGGATAGGTGGAATCCCCTCTCGCTCTTTCACTACCAGTTTCAAAGTATCTAGCAATATTTTCCACGTGGGCATTAATGATATAGCTGTTTCATTGCGTAGGGACCCTGCTTCCAGCAGAAGCTGCCCTACTTTCTCCAAAGTTTTCACAGTAAACACATTTTCTGGTGTAGCCTCCAAGCCTTGGCTTTTACACCATAATAAAAGAGCTTTTAAGGAGTGCTTATCATATGGTATGGCTCTTTTGCCTAACATGAGAGTCCCAATATTTAATATAGCTTTCTCTTCATGTGAGACCTGTGAACCCATAGTGTCCTCATCTGCGCTCACCTCACGGGTTGCAACGTAGTCCAGACTGGCAGCTGTTCCCACTACTCTTGTCTTCGTCCAGACTGGTGACTGTACTCGTCACTCTCGTTGTGCTGGGATAAATTCCGTTTCCACGGATATCGCCGCTATAATCGGCGTGGGTTCGGCTCACTCTATAGGCGGCTCGCACACGATACAATCACGTCAAGAGGTGACCAGATGTCGCTGTAGAGTCAGTAACGACACGAAGCGCACACACGCATATAGTTGTAGGTATGGCAGAATATATTTTAATAAATCAAGGCCTTTTTATAGTATTTTCCAGCGTACATGTCGCAAGTTAATTGGCTGCATCTTAACAACAATATAACACTATTGGCCATCTATTTCAGGCCTGTTTACAGAGCTATTTATTGCCTGTTATTAAAACACATACCAACTAAGGAGAACTCCCAAGTGCAGGTGCAATTTTATCTTTCTGTTTATGTTCTAGCTTCTACAGTTTCACAATTCACACGGGTACAGACTAAGTTTCTCACGGGCCTAACTTCTTAAGGATATACAGGAATTGTGTCCACATCTATGTCCAGAAGACTGATTGACAAGTCATCTTCCTCAACAGCTAAGGATATTTTTCAGCTGAGATAAATCACCACAAGGCAAGCTATTCCAGCTTGACTTAGCCATGGAGGGAAGACAGATAAGCTTTTGCTGTATCAAGGGTGAAAGGTCCTGTCACAATGATATCCACCTTTTATTTTCTCAAAGGGCTTCTCTCTTTGCAGGTTCTACTTCAAAATGCTAATGCACATCAAAGTTTAAAATACAGAAGTAATAGCGTTCTCTCATGGAAGTTTAGGTTACACTGTTTCTTAAACCCCTTCCCTTTTGTCCAGAGTCAGCATTATTTGGAAAAGTGAGTATTCAAGATTTTTCCAGGTTTTGACTGAATTGCTTTGAAATTTGGAGAAGAAATGCAGGTTAATTTGTATGTATATTTTGTAAGCATACTTTTGTATCTGCAAACTTGATGGCCCAGTGCTAGCTATAAAAGAAACCTTATTGGATGTGGGAAGGAATTAATTACTAAACCAGTGACAATCTGTAATGCGATAGCTACATGGTACTAAATACCATCTCCTAGAGCAAACTGTCCATCTACTTTTCTCTTCCTACCTTGCTAGTGGTTGCAGAATTCAAGAGAAAATACAAAGACTGACATGCTGGAAAATAAATCATCCAGATTTGCTCTGTAGAAAATTTTACTCTCCTGTGTAAGCCTATGAACAGAAGTAATGAAATTGAAATGTGTCACAGGGCCAAATCACTTGCATTAGCATAAAATCATGAAACTTGATGACAAATTTCCTCCAGAAAGCAAGGGAAATCCTGAAATCATTTGTATCTGAGGCTCAACTGGTAATCAGAACATCTCTCTAGACAGCTTTAGCCAAATTTAAAATCAAAACCTTAATTACTGAGTATATTGTCATTAGAGCCTGGGGGTACTTAAAGGAGATTATTGGGGAGGGGAAAGGAGTTGCAGGCATCCATCAAAAGCTAACAGATGTGTAACTTTATTAAGACCAAGGCATTTTTTTGCTTATTCTGAATGCATGTCTCATTAGGTAGTGAGGAAAACTAGTAATTTTTGCACCAATGAAAGAATACTGCTTAATAAAAGTGAAGACTGTCCAATGATGGATAAGCAAAACATATTTTTTGTCATCTCCCTTGTCTTACGTGAATTCCATTGACACACCCATAGGGAGTCAGCTGTGCTCTGGAACACATTGACTGCCACTATCTCACTTAGAGGGTGTCATAGTTTGACCCAGTGTGAGACAAATTTGATTGGTTAAAACCAGGTAAAGGACAGTTCTATGAGCCACTTAGTGTTCATGTGACGTCTCTGTGAAAGGAATGTTATAAAAAACATCTAGGAAGTGATGCAGGACTTGCTCTCACTTCCTTCTTGCTCCCTTGCTGCCTGCTGACCCACGAGCAGGAGAGGCTTCCCCTCTGACCCCCGGGCCAGGGGCCCACGGCCTGGGGAGCCGGCGGGGGCAGCTGGCCTCATCCTCCACCGGTCCTGTGCTGTTCCAGACCTGAGAGGACCTGGTCAAGAAAAGTCTGTTGGGGCTGGTCTATCACCATCTGGACCAAGGCCAAGTCGAGAGAAGCAGAGAAAGCCGAGAAAAGGCTGAGAGAAGAAAAAAAGCACTCGCTTACGGAGGTGTATTGGTGAGATTGAAGAGTGACCTTGCTTTTAAGATAAGGCAGAGATTTAAGTAGCAGCCAAGAGACTTACTAAAAATTTGGATGGCTGCCAGTGCAGAGCATACGGGGGAGAAGGAGCCTTGGGCCCAGAGAAGCAAGCCTCATTACAGCTGCATTATCTAGTGGGAGCATGTAACTGTTATAAATACTTTTGTAGGCATTTTCTGCAAATATTAACCTCTTCTCTAAGCTAGAGAGAAAGGAAAGCAGTCACGTGAAAGACTAAATATGGAGTCCAGTAGCCCAAATGGAAGAGAAGACAAGGAGTGGCAGGAAGTGCCAGAGAAGCCATCATTACCAGCATTGAGATCCATCTTTTTTCTGTGAGCTGTGCTGTGTGATCTGGAATAATACCAAACAAAATATCTTTTAAAATCACTATTTAGATGTGGGGGGGTTTGGAAATTTGACAGCCTTAAATAAGAATATTTTTATGTTGTGTGCAGATGAAATTTGCAGCCTTTGCAGCCTTTGCAGCCTTTGGAGATTATGAGTAAAGCAGGAGCCTGTACCTGAGTGCCTTTAGGCTGGAATGACTTACTCTTAAAATGTTTAACCCCAACAGACTTTTCTTGTGACCCACAAACTGCGGAGTGTATTGTGGGAGAGAAGATACACCGCTGCAAAAACCTGGGCAGGCTGTAGTGTTTCTGGAAGGTTTGGAACCACGCTGAAGATCCTTCTTAGGGAATTGTCTTCCGTGGGATGGATCCCACCACACTACAGAAAGAACTCTTTTTATCCCATAAAGTGGCAATAAGAACTCTTAATCATAAGATCAGAATCTCATGTTTATGTCCTTTGCGTGATCAGTGAGAAGGATTGGAATGTATGGTGTTGCAGTGGTTCAGGCCACTGCTGGAGAAACCAGAGAGCCGCGGGGCTCAGGAACAGCCCAAGACTGCTGGTGGGCCATTCTAAAGGTCTAAGAACTCCCTTCTGTTTCCACAATGGACTCTCCCTAGCCAGGATTGGTTTATTGTTCTCCACCCTCTTGTCCCTTATATGTACACCTTCTAGAAATTTTGCTTTGATTGTAACCCCCATTGGCTCCTCTCCCCTAATCCCTCCTTCCCTGTGTCCCCATTG
>JACAXG010000490.1:67029-85017 GCA_018881555.1 Amblyornis subalaris
AGGCGCCGCTCATCTCAGGTACTTCCCTAACCCTCTCTCCTACACCCCAGGTCCCAGTTTTGTCTTCCCCAATTGTTTTAATGGGACAAGATGGCACCGGCATCGTGGCTAGCCCCTCCATCTTGTCCCACTCTACCCCGACTTTCCCGCCCTGCCAGCTACCCCACAAAATGGCAGTGAAACCTCCCTGTCTGTCATCCCCCCCTGTGCCCGCCTCAACCCCACCCCACGCATCGATGGGTGTTGCTGTGTCGGGCCCCTCCTCCGCATTGTTTATGTCACCGTCGGGCCCCTCCCCTACCACCAGGACCCCTCCTCTGGTTTTGGCCCCTCCTACCACCGGCGGAGGCTCTGCTCCTGGGAACTTTCGACCCTCCAGTTCCCACGTTACCAGAACCGGAAGCGGGCGGGGGCCAAACCGAAAGGCGGCTATCTTGGCCTCATCAGCCCCACGACGCCGGCCTGCCCCACCCATGGCCCTGATAGAGGAGGCTGACAGTGATGCCTCGGACCCCGAGGATTACTGGAAGGGCATTCAAAGGGAGGCTGCAGCAGATGGGGACTGGGAGCTGGTAAATAAGATGTGTGCCACCCCAGTCACCTATCGGAGAGGGAGGAACCCCACGTGGACCCCTCTCCCATATGCACATTTGAAAGAACTGTGCAAAACGGCCAAGGGGTATGGCTGGGAATCCCCTTACTTCAAAAATCTCTTCAACGCGACCCTCACCGCACGTCATGGTCCCTCATGATATACGTAACATCCTTTCCTGCCTCCTTTCGCCGGCGGAGCTTCTCCTATGGGAAAGGAGCTGGAAAAGACATTTGAGGGACCTCCTCCCACGTTATCGGGAGGAAGAAGATAAAGCTCATTTAACTTTGGACCATTTGTGCGGTGAGGGGAATTACGACAAACCCCAAGACTAGGCCGATACCATACCCGAGTCTGTCTTGGAGGATATTAAACAGGCCACGGAAAGGGTGCTTCTGTTGACCCCCTCTGATTCCACCCCAACCCAGGCCTTTTCTAACATTAAGCAAGGGATTGAAGAATCCTTTATACAGTTTATTAATAGATTAAAGGACTCTATTGAAAAGCAGATCGACAATAAGGATGCACAGCAGGCACTCATCAAGCTTATGGCCAAAACTAATGCCAATGAGGCCTGCAAGAAAATCTTATCTGCCCTTCCCCTGGATCCGCCTCCCATTCTTGATTCAATGTTAGAAGCCTGTGCCACGCAGACATCACAGAGCGTTACCATCACTCAGGCTGTGGCAAAAGGGATAGCAGAGGTAATGGCGGTAACAAACCAGGGCGCCAGATGCTTTCACTGTGGGGAGCCGGGACGTTTCATCAAAGACTGTACAGAAGTCAGAGAAACAACTAACCGTCCCTGTGAGTCCTCCCCAGCAGACTGTCCCACCTGCCAGTGCCACCATGAGAACCACCTTCATTAGCTGGCAAAAAACAGACCGCAGAGCGGCCCCGCGCTCAGACAACAAGTGGGAGACTGCCTGCCCCTGCTGCACTGGCCGCTCCTCCTTGGAGGATGACTTAACGTGGTGTAGCTGTGAACAGGACCGGGAAGACCAAGTCTCCAAGGCTTTACATCACCTTAAGCCCGGGACTCGTATCCAACTAACTATTGCAATTACGGTGGACTTCTCGGACACAGGTGACTACACACTCCCCACAGATCAATTTAGCCCACACCACAGCCCGCGATATTTTCTTATCCTAAGGGATCCGGTCCGTACCCTGGACCAAATCATGATAACACCTGAGGTATTGACTGTAAACCCAGGGGATCCCATTATGGCATCACTTACATGTATAGGCCCGCCCTATAGGCTAACACAAGGGACTCATATAGCCCAGGCCTTTTTGCTATCCGAAGGCTGGGAGATAAAGCGAAGATCTGATGCTGTTTTGTGGACAGAGGTTGTAGGCCCTAACAAGCCCTTGTTGGAGTGCCGGCTCCGAAATAAGACCTCGGAGTGTTTCCTCCCTGGGATGGTTGACACCGGAGCGGACGTTACAATCATTGCCCAC
Source organism: Amblyornis subalaris (assembly GCA_018881555.1). Classification (NCBI taxonomy): domain Eukaryota; kingdom Metazoa; phylum Chordata; class Aves; order Passeriformes; family Ptilonorhynchidae; genus Amblyornis; species Amblyornis subalaris. The sequence goes on from JACAXG010000490.1 coordinate 69,086, forward strand.
TCCAAGTGGCCCCATGACTGGAAACTGAAACCGGCATCTGGACGTATTTCGGGCATTGGAGGCACGACTGCTTCCATGCGCAGTGTTAACAATATCGCAGTTGAGGGACCAGAGGGTCAAGTCGCCACCATCAGACCCTTTATTGTATTGGCTGACCTCACTCTGTGGGGTCGGGACATCCTATCCCAATGGGGGACCTGACTAGAAATCCCTTCTTCACCACGGGATTTCTAGTGGGGGCCACTGAGAGGCGTGCCACCGCACCCTTGAATCGAAAAATGGATTCTCCAGTGTGGGTTGACCAGTGGCCCCTGAGTAAACAAAAATTGAGCGCGCTCGAAGCCCTCGTGGAGGAACAATTAGCCAAGGGCCATATTGTGCCCACCAATAGCCCTTGGAATTCACCTGTCTTTGTCTTGCGCAAGCCGGGCAAGGACAGGTGGAGGCTCCTCCACGACCTCAGAAAGATCAACGAGGTCATTGGGGATATGGGTCCCTTGCAGCCAGTCCTCCCCTCGCCCTCGTTGGCGCGGGAATGGAAGCTAGCAGTCATCGATATCAAGGACTGCTTTTTCAATATCCCGCTCCATCCCCGAGATGCACCCAGGTTTGCCTTTTCGGTACCATCCCTGAATCGGCAGGCTCCCCTGAGGCAATACCATTGGTGAGTCCTCCCCCAGGGGATGAAGAACTCGCCTACCATCTGTCAATGGTATGTGGCCCACATCCTCTCTCCTATAAGGAAGGAGTTCCCCAGGGCGGTGATCTTACATTATATGGATGACATATTGGTCTGTGCTGCAGACCAATATTACCTGGACATGACTTTAAACAAAACTATCGAAACCATAAAGGCAGCTGGTTTTGATATTCAAGAGGAGAAGATCCAACAGGTGTGCCCATGGACTTATCTCGGACTCGTTATTGGCCATCGGACGATTTGACCGCAGCAGCTTCGTATCAAGGACAACCCCCGGATCCTTCGCGACCTTCACGAGTTGTGCGGGTCCATTAATTGGGTTCGTCTGCTGCTCGGAATCACCACCGAAGACCTCGCCCCACTATTTAACCTGCTCCGAGGCAACGAGGACCTCGACTCGCCCTGTTCCCTTACACCAGAGGCGAGGATGGCCATTGCGAGAGTCCAAGATGCCGTCATCTAGGCAGGCACACCGCATAGATCCGGATCTCCCTTTTGAACTGGTAGTGTTGGGTAAGTCCCCCAAGCTATATGCCCTAATTTACCAATGGGATCCGACACAAAAAGATCCTCTCATTATTATTGAGTGGGTCTTTCTGTCCCATCAACCAGGGAAGACAATCACAACCCCACAAGAGCTGATGGCCCAACTTATCATAAAGGCGAGGGCACACCTCCGCACTCTTGCGGGCTGYRATTTTGCATACATCCGTCTCACATTGGCTACYRGGTACTTGGAGCATTTGCTCCAAACCAACGAACACCTCCAGTTCGCCCTGGACAGTTTCTCAGGCCAAATTTCTATACACAAACCTAGCCATAAGTTCTTTAATTCAACCCTCAATCTGGCCCCAAAACCATTACTGAGCCAAATGCCCTTCAAAGGCCTTACAGTTTTCACAGATGGCTCCGGATGCTCCCACAAGTCAGTCTTGACTTGGAGGGACCCAGACACTCGGGAGTGGGAATCCGAGGTCGAGGGGTCACCTCAAATTGCTTAACTAACAGCCGTGGTTAAGGCCTTTGAGAAATTTGATTTGTACCTCATCAATTTGGTCACTGATTTGGCCTACGTAGCTGGAGTAACTGTCCAGGCTGAACATGCTTTGTTAAAGGAGGTCCCCAACCCTAAATTACATAGCTTGCTTTTGAAGTTAATTTTTCTGCTCTCCCACCGAAAGCAACCTTATCATGTGATGCATGTAAGATCGCATACCAACCTTCCAGGTTTCATCTCGGAAGGGAACAAGAGGGCGGACGCATTAGCCATGGCTGTGCAAACCCCTAACACCCCAGATATCTTTGCACAAGCCAAGCTGAGCCATGCGTTTTTCCATCAAAACGTACCAGCTCTTGTTAGAATGTATAAAATCCCAAGAGATCAGGCCAGGGCAATAGTAGCTGCTTGCCCATCCTGCCAGAAATATCAGCTGCCTTCCCTGGGTTACACCGGGACCAACCCCAGAGGTTTACAAAGTTGCCAACTGTGGCAAACCGACGTTACACACTTTGCACAGTTTGGCAGACTCAAGTACATACATGTGTCCATCGATACATTCTCTGGTGCAGTCTTTGCCTCCGTCCATGCTGGAGAAAAGGCAAAGGATGTTATGAAACATTATCTGCTAGCTTTTGCCACCCTGGGAATCCCCAGAGAAGTAAAAACTGATAATGGTCCAGCGTATGCCTCACAAAAACTGAGGGAATTCTTTCAGCTGTGGGGCATACGCCATAATACGGGCATTCCCCATTCCCCTTCAGGTCAGTCCATAGTAGAAAGGGCCCATCAGAACATCAAGCGAGTCCTTGACCAACAATGAGGAGGAGCAGAGATGAGCTCTCCAGTTGAGAGGCTCTGCAAGGCTCTATTCACCATCAATTTTTTGAACAATTCATTCAACGAGCCTGACCCTCCCGTATTCCGGCACTTTGCAAATTCGACCCAAGCCAAATTAAAAGAAAGACCACCGGTGTTGGTCAAAGACCTGGAGACCCATCAGATTCAGGGCCCATACCAACTCATTACCTGGGGGAGGGGATATGCTTGTGTTCCAACACCGGCAGGGCCAAAGTGGATCCCAGGGTGCAACATCAAGCCATACCTAGAAAACGCACCAGAGAAGGGACTTACTCCAGCAGACCATGACCAAGAAAACGCCGGACAAGACACAAACACCGCTTGGAAAAGGAGAAGGCAAAAGGACAATAGCCACGAGGACACCAAAACGCCCTCCTCCCAGGCTGAATGAAAAAACCTTTAACCCTCCCTTATGTGTTGTCCTGCCCATGTTTGCCCTTGACCCCACCCTATCCTCTTTTTCCCCCTACCCCCMCCCACCCTCTCTTTCATTAAACAAAGAGGGRGGAGGCAGGAGAATTAGGAGAAAAAGGCRTTGGGCAAAGCCCTTTSTGTTTATTTTRAGTTAATAATATTTTATTTTGAAGGCCTGACAGGAGAGAGTTCCCTTATCCAGTCCAAAGATGTCCATCCACCTGTGGCTCCTGTGTGCAGCTTGGACCCTCCTGTCTCCATCATCGAACGATGCCTGGCTAGTCCCGCAGCCAAAGGCCAATGTGTGGGTCACGCTGGCCAAAGCCATCGGCCAAGACCATATGTGCCTTTCTATGACTGGAGTTAAGGACCCGTTATCCACCTGCCTGGTGGGGATTCCTCTCCGTGCCAACGACTACCCCTTTGTAGGAAAGAAATCCAACCCTGTCGACACCTGGGACCAGTGGACAAGGATCTTACCACGTGCAGCAGAGGAACCCCAGGAATTGGCTTTGCTGGGGTCCTCCAAAGCCACTTACTGTGTTCGTTTCGGGTGTAAGTTGACCAATCCCAAATGGCTCGAATCGGCCCGCCTTAGAAAAGGGTATACAAAAGATGTCAATCCAACAAAAAAAGAATATGATGCTGCGTATTGGTGCAATTACACCAGCCCCACATTGTCCACCTCCACTGGTGAACCCAGGGTACTCCCCAGGGGAGTGTTTCTCATCTGCGGAGACAGGGTTTGGGCAGGAATCCCCTCCCATCTTCGGGGAGGACCATGTACTCTAGGCCAGCTTACCCTCCTAGCACCGAACAAAACTCAAATTACTGATTGGTGAAAAGAGAATCAATTGGCCCTCCAAAAGAGAAACCCCCGGAATTTGGATGAAAATTGTAATAGCGAAATTGTCAATTGGTCACACTCCAAGAAGGCCGCGTTGTCCATATTTTTACCATGGGTAGTGGCCGCCAAGGCTTTAGGCAATATTGGACACCTTGAGTGCTGGATGGGTAAGCAAGCTAACCTAACATCGAGCGCCCTGAGTCAGCTCCTCGAAGATGAGGAAACCACCAGGCGGGCCACCCTACAAAATAGGGCGGCCATAGATTTTCTCCTCCTGGCACATGGCCATGGCTGTGAGGAATTTGAGGAACTTTGCTGCCTGAACCTCTCATCAAATAGCCAGAGCATCCACTCCACCATTCAGAAGATGAGGGACCAGCTGCAGGACTTGAAGAGGGAAGCTGGTGGATGGTTTGAAGGACTTTTTAAGAACTCGGGACTCTCCAGTTGGGCCGTTTCTATTATCAAAACCTTCCTATGGGTTGTCTTACTTGTTTTTCTTATTATGCTTCTCTTTGGTTGTCTTAAGAGGGTTCTCTTAAAATCAGTGGAGAGCATCCTGTTTAAAAGTAAAAAAGGGGGAGATGTTGCAGTGGTTCAGGCCATTGCTGGAGAAACCAGAGAGCCGCAGGGCTCAGGAACAGCCCAAGCCCGCTGGTGGGCCATTCTAAAGGTCTAAGAACTCCCTTCTGTTTCCACAATGGACTCTCCCTAGCCAGGATTGGTTTATTGTTCTCCACCCTCTTGTCCCTTATATGTACACCTTCTAGAAATTYTGCTTTGATTGTAACCCCCATTGGCTCCTCTCCCCTAATCCCTCCTTCCCTGTGTCCCCATTRGCTCCCGTACCCTTACTCCGCCCCCTGGCCCTCAGCCCATTGGTTCTGTTGCTCTACCCGCCCTCCGGACTCCATATATAAGCCTGTGCCCTGTTCTTCATCTTGTTTTTTCATCCCTGAACCCTCCACAATAAACCCTGTTGTTTGAACTCATACGAAGAACCTGTCTCGCCTTCTTGCCACCAGCTGCCTTTTAGATCTCTACGTGTGTGTGTGTGTGTGGGCACTCCACCTCCACGGGAGCGTGTGTTGCTGAGCTGTCATCTGGCCCTCTGCGCTGAAGCGGCTTCCCCTGCCGGGGACGCTTCTGGAAGGCTGCGGCAACTTACCACCGCCCCATGCCGCGGTGGTATGGGGGGGGAGAACGATATTTGTACATTATGCCTTAATATTTTCATTATTTTTTCATTCTTTCTATTCTTAGTAGAGTTAGTAAATAAATTATTTAATCATTTTCCAAGTTTGCTGCCTGTTTTTGCTGTCTCCTCTCCTCTGAAGAACTAAGTGTGGGGATCTGGAGTTTGCCTCCAGTTTAACCCTTGACAGAGGGATATGCAGCCTTAGGGTATCAGGGTGCTGGCTTGTGGCAGTTTTGGCCAACTACATTTTTTTTCCTATTTCTTCCTACTTTTAGTCAAGAATCTCCTCTAGAACAGTGTGTGAGGAGAGGGCATAATTCATTTTTTGTTCATGAGAAAGCATCTCATTAAGATACACAGATTTTTTTCCTTAGAATTGGTTATGTCAAACAAAAAGTCAGGCAGCTATGCAATTGTAAATTTGAAGAACTCAGTGCCTTCATCCACTGCAACAGCTTCAAATCTGTTGCACTTTGCTCCATATTAGATCATTTGAACTGATTTGTGGTTCCTGACCTACAGCTTACTTGATTCTACATAATTTTTCAACTTGCAATCAGAAATTATGTACAGTTTCATAAAAGACAAGCTCTTGGTTAGTACCAATCTTGACCTTTGACTCATGCAGAGTTGTCACAGTAAATAGATAATTCCAATTTTTTGGACTCTCCAGTTTTGTGGTTTTATAGTAAGGCTAAAAGGGAATTAAAAAATTATCCTTGGTACCCATGCAAAGCTTGAGGAAAAGATTAGAGTGGAAAAATTTAACTGTCTTGTGATCAGGATATTTTAGTATGTTTACATGCTGTATAGAATTGAAGTATTATATATTTGTAGTATTTTAATACTTTTTAGTCTGAAATACCATCAGATATACTTTGATTTCCAATGGAAAGTCTTAAACAGTCAGTTTAGCGTATAAAGTTACTGACATGAAATAATATGTACTTTGTAGTATGTCTTGTTAAACAAGCCCTATTGTTGCTACCCTAATTATAGGATGCTCAACTTTTACATTCTGTGAAAAGTACTATGTGAACAAATAATAAACCTATGGTGCTGACACATATGTTGAAATAGAATATATGTAGCATGTGGTAGTAAATGGTAAAGTTGTTCTGTGTTTCAGAATGAAAGGTTGACCAGCCGTCATTATTCTTGCATTCTGGGAATAAATTGCATGGCTCAGGCCTGTTGCCTCTAAAATGTGCCTCTACACACAAGCATGCTGCTGCTGTTTGACTATTTCATATATCTGTGTTGAGAAATCATGGCAATTAAAAAATTCTGCAACTAGTTGCAAAGGTAGGTTTTTGAGTATTTTTCAATACTGTTAGGAATAACAGAAAAATAATCTTTAAGTGATTGAGCAGTCCTATAACACTGTCCCTTTCTGACAATGCCAGTGGGGTTTCTGGAGGTCAGATGCTTCTTTTTACATTTATAATTATCAGAATACCTTGTTAATATCCATCGTTAAGGGTACTATTTGTTAATATTAATTGACTTCTACTTACTGGAAATGGGCTGGCAGAGGCAATGTGGGGTGTCAGTTCAGCATGTTGGATATCATGGATTGTGTTTTGTTAACTTGTTACACATGGAAACTGCAACTCGTCTGTATAAGAGACTGCCAAATTGATGGTTACATTCACTTGTAATTACTATCAACTTCTGTGGCTATATAGTAAAAGTCACTGTGTGAGTAGGCTGCTCAGCTGAGATTGTGATGTTACCTGTACATCATGTTCCTGAATCTGCTGCATTCAGGTTATAAACTCCTAAAAGAGAATTACTTAAGACATTCAGAATGCAATATTTAAGATATTACTCTGGGAACAATTAACTTCAGTGTCTAGCATCTCCTATGGTGACATTTCCTCTAATCATACTTTCTTATAAGTATGCTGTGGCAGAGCAGTTGAGGGAAGGCTCTCAACCAGGTGCAGGAAGTAGGACATAGTGATTATGTGGATTATTATGATCAGATTTATTGCTAATACAGTATCCAAACATTGCCGATGCAGTATCTAAATAACAACTCTTTTGTCTATTACAATGGATTATAGTATCATCAGGTCATGGTCCCTCCTGTTGAGTCATGACCTTCAGTCAGACCCACTTGCTTTCTAAACTTCTCAGAAAAGTCTAGGTGCGACTCAGTCCACTTAGTCTCAGATTTGGTTGACGGTCTGTGTCTACAAGGTTATAATATAAGCAGGTTCATCTAGAAATGTACAGGCTTTCAGTCTTTGGCCTTGCAGAATTCACAATTACAAAGCAACAAAGCACCTATGGAACTACTTTAGGATTTTCTCTCTGTATTTGACCAGATCTTAGTGCTTTTCACTCATCCTCCAAAAGTTTGTGTTCCTCATCTTCAGGCTGGATCTACCCTGCAGGCATCCTTGACAGGGGAATATCCACCCAGAAGCTGCCTGCAACCTGGTGAGACCAGTTTGCCCAGCTGGCCCAGTCTCCAACAGGAATTCATACCCTTTTGCAGTCCAATGTGCACCAAAGTCATAGCAAACATCTCAGATCCCTCATCTCTGGAATGCATTAATTATGTGAGCATCCAGACAGTTCCTCCTGCAATACCCACCTGTTATTCTTACCTTGGGACAAACCACACTGCCCATCAGAGACTGTGGAAAGGGAAGGGGTAAGGTGGTGCGTGTGTGAGGATGCACTGTAAGACTTGACTATCTTTTGTCAGTCACATGCATGTCTGCATTAAGTTTGATTTCTCAAACTGATCTATCAAACTTAGGAGGCTTTCTTCATAATTAATTTTTGACCACTGTAGTAATTGGCCTATTATTCTTACACTAACTTTAAACAAAAAAGTCATATTCATATAAAGGTACTACTGAACTTAGATATTCAACATATCACAACTGCAATTTTAACACACGGTGAACAATGTACCATATTAAGCTGTATGAGAATTTGTATGTAGCTGTGTGGTGAAGAAAATTCCTCTAGCTTAGTATCCAAGCCTGTTTAAGAATATACGTGGTGGTTGATACCACTTTGCCTTCCTAGAGTTTCATTGTAAAATATAAGATGTAATGAAAATAAATTTGGCTGCTTGTAAGCTAGCATTTTTTTTCAGTAGTGAATATTTCAGAAAATAGGCTTTGCTGTCCCAGTTTTAAAACCCTTATTGCATTTTAACCACTTATTTTGAATGCAGGAGGAGTTGTAAAGCTGGATTTTATTATTATTTTTATTAAAGTCATTGAAGCATGGCCTTTTTACCTTTTCACCCACAAAACAGGAGTCTCTTGAGTTATATCCCTGGTAGTCTGGGAGTGGTGACCCTCTAGAGATAAGAGTTTACACTACAAGCTAACAGTATAAAAAAGAAAAAAAATGTCATCACAGAAAAAAAATTCCTCTTAGGAAGTTACTGATTTAATGACATAATTAAATGCTAAAGGCTGACTAGTAGAAACTATGCTTCAGGAAATTCAAAACTCAGTAATGTTGAAGGTAACAGATGTTATATTTGAATTACGCCTGACTAAAGGCTGACTCCTTTTAAGCCTGTTCATGGGGGTTTTGTAGTCCAGAGTCTCTGGAATATCATCTGAGAAATCTTACCTGCACACAATTTTAAGTAAAAAATGCCCAGCTGAGGCAGCGTGGGCAGAGGCTCCCCTTTGGTTTTCTTTTTTTCTTTGTCTGTTTGGTTTTTTCCTCCAGAGGGGGTTACTTCAGGCAGGTCTCCGGACTGGCAACAGTAGCAACCCGAGAAGCTGCATTTCGCAATCAAAAACCTTTTCAGAGTGAATTTTGCAACACCTGTTGGCAGTGCAAAGACGGAGCTGGTTGGGGTCGGGCCACTGTTCTTCTCCATTTTCTTCCTCCCCCTCATCGGAACAGGGACACGAGACAGCAGCACCGACGCTGGAGGCTGCAGTGCCGACATTGGTTGGATCCAGCTGCCAGAGTGTGCCAGCCATCTTTGGTGATGGAGCTGCTGCCGCCGGAGACATAACAGGGGGAAGGGCAGCTGCTGTCTTTGTCTCTCCACACACAGTCATCTGCGGAGGACACCATCGTGGGGGAGGGATGATACCAAAATCAGCCAGATAGAAACTTTCTAACACAGTTTTGAGTATTAGAAAGCAGGCATTCTTTATTGCAGCGCGTTGGTCACTCGGGGGATCCTTCCTCAATTCGAGTGCACTGAGCATCGAGTGAAGACAGTTTGTATCATACACACTGATCACGTATTCATTAGCTATCCCCACTTCCTTAACTTTATTTTACATAGTCACACCCCTTATCAAAAGTCCTTATATGGCTCTTTGGGGTGGTCTTCAACATCCAGTGTCCTTTTTAGGTAGCTGTTACTCGACCCCCGCTTTTGAGTAAGCGCAACATTGTCGTTTTGCATAACCACACTTCGTCAGCCTTACAGAGCTGAGTTGGCATCCTGCTTGCATTTTACATGACTTCTATTTGCCTAAGTTACATCCTTTAGCTATTTCTTCAAGGCTATGTTGTTCTGTTCTACTGTCTTGATAAGAGTAAAATGTTGTTCTGTTCTGCTATCCTTATCAAGTGAGTAAAATGCTGTTCTGTTCTACTGTCCTTATCAGGGGTTTCTCTGCCACTTTTTTCTCTTTGTTAAAGGGAAGTCCATGAGGTTTAGCAATTTTCTATCTAGTGATGATTTACTATTGTTTTTTGTCTGTTGCTGTTTCATTTTTTAGTAAACTGTTATGTTTTCACTTATATCTATTCGTATTTGTTTCTCCTTATTGGTGGAAAGGCATTGCTTAAAACTAAAGGGGAGGCAACTCATTTTGGAGTGTCCACTCCCTTGTCTTAAACCAAGACAACAGTCTGAGGAATGCTCTTACTTTCTAGAGCAGAATAATTTTAAATTCAGAATTATTGCAAAGCAATATTAGTCTTTCAGAAAATATTACTGATATGTATCTGATGCAACTGGGGTGAGTTCACCCTGGCTAGATGCCAGGCACCTACCAAAGTCACTCTATCACTCCCCTCTGCAACTGGATGGGAGAGAAAATAAAATGAAAGGCCCATGAATTGAGATAAGGCCAGGGAGAGGTCACCGTCTTGGGGATTGTTATCCCATATCCATGTTGTCACTGTTTCAGCTTCTCCCCCCTTCTCCCTTCCTGGCTCAGGGGTATTGCAATATATATGGGCTTGGCCCAGTATCCTAGTGGGGGCAGGGCAGGAGATTGCTCTCTTCCCCTTCCGGTTCAGGAACAGAGCAGCATGGCCACGTGGGAAGATGTGTGTGTATCGAGCCAGGGCTACTGCTACATTGTGACTTAGCAGTCTCTTAGCTGGGAGTGGGTCAGTCTGTGCCCAGTTGGGAACAGAGAACATTCGCGCGTGTTGCAGGGAGCATTAGGCTGCTCTGCTACTCTGTAGCTCGGCTTGCCATCTTGGGTCCACCCGCTCCGCTTTTCTGCTGCCATGGCTACTCCTGTGCTGAAACCCGGGACCAGGGCCACCTCCCGCTGAGCCCTTGCCTGCTGTGTGTTGCCGCGGCTACCCCTGTGTGTTGGGCTCCGAGACTGATCTGCTGCGATTTCTGCACGGCAAGTCTGCTCATCTTTTCCCTGCTTCCCGGCCATTTGGGGGGTCCAGAGCCAACATGTGGGGTGCTGCTGGGACTGGGGCTGTCCCTGTATGGGCCACCTCTCTGTGCGGCTGCCCGACATCACGGCCAATTGCTGTCCGTGAGTTTGCAGAGGGAAGCCATCTCCCCTCCTTCCCCCATGCCCGAGCCACCATTTGCCACGTGAGAGGTCCCCGCACTTGTGCCACAGCGCCGTCTGCAGCCACAGGGAACCATCACACCTGCCCTGCCTCACCAGGGCCTGCCAGCCCCCTGCCGGCTGCGAGAGAGTCACTGCAGCCATTGCCTCGTCGGGCCCACCAGCGACCCCTGCTAGTTGTGATCATAACTACACCAAAAAGGGACTGCTCAAAAGGTAAGAAAAGGCTGTTATTGGGTTTTCATTTTTTTCCTTTTTTTCTGTTGTTGCTGTTTGTCTGTCTTGTTATATATATATCTCCTAGTAAAGAACTGTTATTCCTTTTCCCATATCTTTGCCTGAAAGCCCTGTAATTTCAAGGTTATAATAATTTGGAGGGAGGGGGTCATCTTTTCCATTCCAGGAAGTTTCCCGCCTTCCTTGGCAGACACCTGTCTTTTAATCCAGGACAGCCACTCACCAATTACCATCATGGGCAAAAAAGACTTGACTTGGGGAAATTAATTGAATTTTTTACCAATCAAAATCAGAGTAGGATAATGAGAAGTAAAACAAATCCTAAAAACACCTTTCCCCCCTGTATTAGGTTTGTATGGACAGGTTTTGGTGGGGGGGGGCTACAGGGGTGGCTTCTGTGAGAAGCTGCGAGAAGCTTCCTCCATGTCTGGCAGTCAATGCCAGCCAGCTCCAAGATGGATGCGCCGCTGCCAAGGCCAAGCCAATCAGAAGTGGTGGTAACACCTCTGTGATAACATATTCAAGAAGGAAAAAAAAGTTATTGCACAGATGTAATTGTTGCCAGAGAAGAGCAGAGTGAGAATATGTGAGAGGAACAGCTATGCAGACACCAAGGTCAGTGGAAAAGGAGGGGGAGGAGGTGCTCCAGGCACCAGATCTGGGATTCCTCTGCAGCCCATGGTAAAGACCATAGTGAAGCAGGCTGTCCCCCTGCAGGCTAAGGAGGACCACAGGGATGCAGAGATCCACCTGCAGCCCATGGAGGAGACCAATGCTGGAGCAGGTGGATGCCTGAGAGGAGGCTGTGAACCCTTGGGAGGCCCATGCTGGGCCAGGCTTCTGGCAGGGAAATGCAGACCTGTGGAGAGAGCAGCCCATGCTGGAGCAGGTTTCCTGGTAGGACTTGTGACCCCATGGGGAACCCACGCTGGAGCAGCCTGTCCTTGGAGGACTGCATCCTATGGAAGAGTGACCCATGTTGCAGCAGTTTGTGGAGGACTGTTGCCTGTGGGATGGACTCACACAGGAGAACTTCATGGAGAACTATCTCCTGTGGGAGGGACCCCATGGTGCAGCAGGGGAAGGACTCCTCTGCCTGAGCATCGGCAGGAACAGCTTGTGATGAACTGACTTTAGCCCCCATTCCCTGTCTCCCTGCACCACTGGGGGGAGAAGGTAGAGCTGGGAAGGAGGGAGGGGTGGAGAGAAGGTGTTTTTAAGGTCTTATTTTACTTCTCATTATCCTGCTCTGATTTTATTAGTAATAAATTCAATTAATATCTCTAATTCTAGCCTGTTTTGCCCATGACAGTATTTGGTGAATAATCTCTCCTAGTCTTTATCTCAACCCGTAAACCCTTCATTATATTTTCTCCCCCCGTCCAGCTGCAGAGGGGGATGAGAGTGGCTTTGGTAGGTGTCTGGCATCCAGCCAAGGTCAACCCACTACACCGCCACCCCCTCCCTCCTTCCCAGGTTCCACCTCCTCCCACCCAGCAGCACAGGGAGACGGGGGAATGGGAGTTATGGTTTATTCATCACATGTTGTTTCTGCCGCTGCTCAGGGAGAGGAGTCCTTCCCCTGATCCAGCGTAGGATCCCTCCCATGTGAAACAGTCCTCCACAAACTTCTCTAATGTGAGTCCTTCCCACAGGCTACAGTTCTTCATGAACTGCTCCAGCGTGGGTCCCTTTCCATGGGGTGCAGCCCTTCAGGCACAGCCTGCTCCAGTGTGGGTTCCCTATAGGGTCACAATTCCTACCACGAAACCTGCTCCAGCATGGGCTCCTCTCTCCATGGGTCCACAGGTCCCTGCCAGGAGCCTGCTCCAGAATGGGCTTCCCACAGGGTCGCAGCCTTCTTTCAGGCATTCACCTGCTCTGGCATGGCTCTCCTCCGTGGGCTGCAGGTGGATCTCTGCACCTCTGTGATCCTCCATGAGCTGCAGGGGGACAGCTGTTTCACCATGGTCTTCACCATGGGCTGCAGGAGAATCTCAACTCTGGCACCTGGAGCACCTCCTCCCCCTCCTTCTTCACTGACCTTGGTGTCTGCAGAGTTATTCCTCACAGATTCTTACTCTGCTTTTCTCTGGCAACAATTACATCTGTGCAATAACTTTTTTTTCCTTCTTGAATATCTTATCACAGAGGCAGTACTACCATCGCTGATTGGCTCAGCCTTGGCCAGCAGCAGGTCCATCTTGCAGCTGGCTGGCATTTGCTCTGTTGGACATTAGGGAAGCTTCTAGTAGCTTCTCACATAAGCCACCCTAGTAGCCATCCCCCCTGCCCCCACCAAAATGTCACTACACAAAGCCAATACAGCAATGCATATTTTAGGTTTAATTCATGTCGCTCTCGGACACGAAATAAGCACACGAGACGCAATTATCAGGGTCCACCAGCCAGGACAGAGGCCAAGGAAGGAAGGAGGAAAAAAGACAGAGCGGCCTCTGCCCTCGGTCTTTATTTATATGTTTTCAGAAACCACCGTGGATTGCAGGAAGAGAATAGCACCTCCTGCTGTCCACTGGTCAACAGAATTGTCTATCACATAGACTACAGGAATGTAAACATCAGGCCGGTTACAATAACATGAGCTATGTTTATAGAAAAGTGCGTAAGAAACTATTTACCGAACTTAAAACACTGCACAACTGAAGAACTGCAAAATGCAGGGCTACATCTCACCCTTTTTCCATTAAAAAAGAAAAAGAAAAAAGAAAAATGAACAATGTTCAGTCTGTGCTTGTGGACGGACCATCAAAGTGATCACCCACATCATCTGCATCTGAGTCATTACTTGATGTTCCATCCTCTTGATGACTTTCACTTTGGTCATGGTCTCCACCTTGCCTGTCGGCTGGATTTTGCCTCTGCGGTCGCAGGTCAGGACGAACACACTTTGCAGGTACCCAGCGCGCCCCAGTATCTGTGGATACACAAGCATACCCGCGCCCCGAAACGATGAGGTCATAGGGGCCTTCCCACTGCTTGGTGGCTAAATTCCGCACCTGAACCTTCGCCCGAGGCTGCTGTGCCTCGTCCAAAGCCTGTAACGAGAGGTGATGGTTCAAAATGACAGGATTATTAGAATTCTGTGGCACCGTAAGGTGATTGATGGTATACAAAGCTTTTGCCAACCGACTGTGCGGGGTTTCACCCTGCATTCCCCGTTTTTGTTTTTGAAGAACCCGCTTCAGAGTACCACGAGCACGTTCTACTATAGCTTGGCCAGTTGGAGAATGAGGAATACCGAACTTGTGTGACACACCCCACAACTGCAGGAACTGCCTCACCTCTTTTGAGGCATAAGCGGGATCGTTGTCGGTCTTCACAGCAGAAGGTATGCCTAGAACTGCAAAGGCCTGCCTCCAGTGGGCAATGACATCGCGGCTCTTTTCTCCAGTGTGAGCAGAGGCCCACATGGCAGAAGAGCAGGTGTCCACCGTGACATGCACATACTTGAGCCGGCCAAATTCGGCGACTTGAGTGACGTATGTCTGCCAAATCTCCAAGGCCTTAAGGCCCCTGGGGTTAACCCCTGCTGGCAAAGGCGCCCCGAGCGCATGACAATCGTCGCACGACTTGACAATGTCACGTGCCTCAGTTGGCGTCAGCTGAAACTGCTTCTGCAGGGTATGTGCACTTTGATGGAAAAACCCATGCGATGCCTTGGCCTGCGCGAGTGTATCTGGCTGAGGGGCTACCCAGGCCGGGTTGGCCAACTTGTCAGCCCTTGCGTTACCTTCCGCTATGGATCCTGGCAAATTGGTATGACTCCTTACGTGCAGAACGTAATACGGATGAACTCGGTCCTGAATGACACACCACAGGGTCTTCAGTAAATGAAACAGATCAGCATTGCTGACCTCCTTCAAAACTGAATAACCCAACCGCTGTGCAATGTCAGCCACATAGGCGGAATCCGTGACCAAATTGAAAGGTTCCTGGGAAAATCTCTGAAATGCCATAAGAGCAGCCCTCAATTCAACCATTTGGGCTGAGCCATTCTCATGACCTTCCAGAACCTGCCAATCAGATCCATCCTTCCAAGTAACAATGGCCTTCCCGGTTCTCCCCAAACCGTCCGTAAAGACGGTGGGGCCGCGCACCAGCTCCTGACTATGTTTGGGCCTCAGAGAAATCTCTGTGAGTTTTGCCACTTGCAGCAACTTGTGGCTCGGCAGATGATATGTGATCTGCCCTGAGAAATTTTCCAGAGCACTTTGCAGAGAAACACTGTTTGCAAAGCTCCAGTCAAAGTCTTCCCACTGTACCGGTAGTACAATCTTTGCGGGGTCTGCACCCATCAATTGCAAGCACCGTTGTCGGCATTTGACTATCAAGCGAGCAATCAGCTCAAACAATGTGGTTGCCGTCTTCTGCGGCTGATGGGGCAAGAAGACCCATTCCAGGACGTGCAAGGGATCGGGCCATTCGTCACTCCATTGGCCAATGATACCTGTGGGATGCAAATCTGGAGTGGTGATGAAAACAGTGACATCAACAGAGAGATCAATGCGATGAACCTGTCGAGGAGAAACAGCTTGCTGAACCTCCTCCAGCACCTGACGTGCCTCAGGGGTCAATGTGCGAGGCAACTTCAAATCAGAGTCTCCCTTCAGCAATTCAAACAAAGGAGACAACTGTGCTGTGGTCAGTCCCAAATACGGACGTAACCAAGCAACAACACCCACCAATTTCTGGGTGTCATTCAGTGTCTGCACTGAATGCACAAATTGCACCTCTTGGTGTTGGACTGTACGTTCCAAGATTTTGACCCCCAAATATTTCCAAGGAGGTTGCTGCTGAACCTTCTCTGGAGCCACCTGCAGCCCGTGAGAATGCAAGGCATCGAGCAACTGAGGCTGGATCCTCAGCAGCTCTTCCTGGGTGGA
>JACAXG010000490.1:85360-101579 GCA_018881555.1 Amblyornis subalaris
TTCTTTTTGATGCAAAAGACAGGAGTGTTCCAGGGACTGGTAGAAGGCTCCAGATGACCCTGGTCCAACTGCTCCTGAACCAACTCATGAAGGGCCACTARCTTGTCTTTAGGCAGGGGCCACTGATTTTCCCAGATTGGTTTGTCCACCAGCCACCGTATAGGAGGCGTGGGACACTCTGCGCCCTTCTCCWCAGTGGCCCCCATTAAAAATGCATCCCAATGCGCACCCCCCACGCAGCCAGAACATCCCTCCCCCAGAGGTTAATAACAGTCTCAGTAACATGAGGCCTTATCACGGCCGTCTGTCCCTCTGAGTTCGTTATCATCACAGGCTTCCGGCTCACGTAGCAGCGCTTCGTCCCTCCCAGGCCCGTGACAGGTGTCCCCACCAGGTCCAATGCCCACTGCGGGGGCCAGGTGGCAAGGGGGAGAATCGTAACATCTGCACCGCTATCAAGGAGCCCACAGAGAGATACCTCTGGCGGTGAGGCATCAGGGATGGACAGGGTGCACCGCATCTCCGGACGGTGTTCGGTCAGGACAGCAGTCCAATGAACTTGAGGCGGCCCGGTGGAGCCAAAGCAGCCGTCTCCTCGTTCTCTCGATTCTGTCCTGCGAACAGAAGACTTAAAAGGAACAAGTTGAGCAATCCGAGTCTTTTCAGGGATAATGACCGGGGGAATGGGTGTGGAAATCATGGCATAAATCTGCCCGGTGTAATCAGAGTCTATCAGCCCCATGTGCACAATGATGCCCTGAATGGTGGCACTGGACCTCCCCATGAGGAGAGCRCTCATGCCATCACCCAAGGGACCAAAGGCATCCAAGGGGACTTTGTGCACTGCACAAGAGTCTAAGACGACCGTTGTAGCTGTGCAGACATCAACACCTGCTGAGCCGCTGGTGCTGGCTGCAAGCCGGCCAAGCAAACCTCCATCGGCTCCGGGGCTTGGGGGGATACTTCTGTCCTCACACATCTCCCCCGCGTGCTCGGCTGCCCATTTCCCGAGCCTGAGGAGGGCTGCCTGGTAACACGAACCACTGCCCTGCAGACATCTGCCATATGGTTTGGCTTTCCACACCGAGCACAGAGATACAAAGGACCCGTGCCCCTCCGTGCCTTTTTTCCCTGCTTCTTGCTGGCCTGAGCACTCCTCTGCTTCCGCTGCCAGCCCTGCGGCCCTGACCAGACCGACCGCGGGGCGGCAGCCACGGCAGCCACCTTACAGGTAGTGGCGTTCACCTGTGCACAGACCTCAATCATTTGACATATACAAGGATCACCAGGAATTGCTCTGATCAGCTTTTTGCACTCGGCATTGCAATGAGTCTTGGCCAGGTGCGTAAGAAATGCATCCTTGCATTGTGATCCTTTACCTGCCTCTCGATAGAGGCGGTCAGTCTCTCTGCAAACTGCAAGAAGGATTCACCGTCCTTCTGTGCAATGTCTGCAAATTCTTCTGCTGGAGCTGCCATTTCGATGGTCAGGATCACTGCTGCCATGCCTGTCTCCTGGCACTGATCTAGCACAGTGCTATCCAGGACAACCTGCCTGTGAACGCTAGCATAATCGCCTGTGCCCAGCAGGACAYCAATGCCAATCCCACRTCTTGGATCCTGCTGATCCAGCATAGCATTCTGCTCTAGYGTCTTATTTGCCMGCTGCTGCCATTTCATTTCAAATACATCATATTGCAAAGGYRGAAAGAGAACCCGAKCCAGAGACYGGATGTCATGAGGCACTAGTAAGGAAGCATTAAGGACTCTAAGAAGCTGCATCACCTCACTAGACCCTAGACCATATTTGCCAGCCGCCTCTCGGAGCTCCATCAAAGCCTTCCATGGCAAAGCCTGATGTGTATTGCGTGGAGTACCAGCAACAACAGGAAAAGCTTGAAGCCCTCCTGATGAACCGGCAGCACCTGCTGCGTCCTGTTCCCCAGCGTCCGCAAGGACTTCAGCCACAGCAGGGCTGGGGGATCTGTCTTCACGAACCAGCGGCAGCGTGCCTTCGCACGATCGCTCATTTTGTCAAATTTCGCTTTCACTTCCCCCCAGAACCTCGCCTGGTCCCGGGGATGGACCGTCACCTTACACGGCGGCAAGGTCCACGAGGCGGCTAGAGAGGAACCGCCAGCCCGAGATCCGGGAGGGG
Source organism: Amblyornis subalaris (assembly GCA_018881555.1). Classification (NCBI taxonomy): domain Eukaryota; kingdom Metazoa; phylum Chordata; class Aves; order Passeriformes; family Ptilonorhynchidae; genus Amblyornis; species Amblyornis subalaris. Next base: position 87,518 of record JACAXG010000490.1, read on the forward strand.
GGGTGGGCAGTCGCTTCCCAGCTGTATCTCCGCCTGCGTCGAAAACAAACAGCGCGGGGATCACGCCCGCCGCCGCCCCGGAATCCGTGGAATCCCGCGGAGCCGCAGTCGTGCCTGCTGGCACCCGGCCCCGGCCAGTCAGAGTGTCGGTCGCGCCGCGCCGGACCCTGCAGCGTCCCCGGCCGTAGCCGCGGGGCGGAGTGGGGCCCGGCTGGGTTGCCTGTCGGCTTGGAGCGGGGCCCAGCTGGTTTCTCCCCGCCCCTGCACGGTGAGGGGCCGGACCGGTGGCATAGGTGGCTTCCGCGGGGCCGCCAGGGACCCGGACGCATGCTGGCGGGGCCGGGCCAGCTGGGCGGCACGCGCGGCATCCAAAATCGTGCCAAGCAGCCTACTGCCTATCGCGCGGAGTCCAAGCGCCGGCACGCCCCATTCCGAAAGGGGGGTGCTTTCCCCGGGGCGCCGCGCTTCTTCCAAGTCAATCAAGTCCCTGGCTTCGGGCTTGCCCGAGACAGACTCTGCTTCTGCCTCCTCCGAGCCGGCCAGAGACCCGCCCGTAGAGCCCGCCGCCTCCTCTTCAGAAGCGGCAGAAGACGGTGCGAGCTGGACTCGAGCCTCCCCAGGGGGGTACCTGGTAAACACTCCACAGTTCGGGCATTCAGCCGTGACAATTGCGCGAGCCAGTGGCTCCGCCCACTCCCCCTGCGCCGGAAAGGCACAAAGGAATGGGCATATGCCGCCGCTTCCCCCCTCCCAGAGCACGGGGCGGGAGGAGGCGGCACTGCTAAACTCCCGGCGTCTGGGGGGGGGGAAGACGCTTCCCCGGGGCTCCCCGAGGCCAGCTCGTTCTCGGGGCTGTTCCAAATCTCATCCCCCACCTCGGCCTGGGCCAGGAGAGGGGAATTGGGAGCTGTCTGAGACCCGAACTCTCCTTGCCCATCCCCCGCCTCCAGGTCAGAGAGGGCTCCCGGCTCGTTGAGGGAGCCCACGGGGGTAGAGACGCCCAACGGACTGCTGCAGCCTCTAATAGCAGCGTTGATGCGTTGCCAAGAAATCAGCAACCCAGCTACATCCAGCTGGAAATCAAGAGCCAGGCTGTCGAGGATGGCTTTACCTATCTCTACCCAAGCCACCTTCGAAAGCACATGACCAGGCTCCGCAAAAAGACTGTCTTTTCCCCAGAAATATAGTTTCTGCAACTCTGTTCCGGAGACCGAGACTTCCGCTGTTTCCACCGCTATCTCTAATACTTTCAATGCCAAGGTATCGCATGAGGGATTCGCAGTAGCCATTTTAAACAGCCCTAGCTACTTAGGGGAAAAACCCTGACAAACTTACGAAACGCCATACAGGCCACCAGATGTCGCTCTCGGACACAAAATAAGCACACGAGATGCAGTTATCAGGGTCCACCAGCCAGGGCAGAGGCCAAGGAAGGAAGGAGGAAAAAAGAGAGAGCGGCCTCTGCCCTCGGTCTTTATTTATATGTTTTCAGAAACCACCGTGGATTGGAGGAAGAGAATACCACCTCCTACTGTCCACTGGTCAATGGAATTGTCTATCACATAGACTACAGGAATTCAAAACATCAGGCCGGTTACAATAACATGAGCTATGTTTATAGAAAAGTGCATGAGAAACTATTTACCGGACTTAAAACACTGCACAACTGGAGAACTGCAAAATGCAGGGCTACAATTTCATACATACCTTTGCTTTTTATTGGCTACATACTGAATATATCCAGTATATATTGGATATATCTTGCATGTGCATAATCCAGATTTGCTGCTTTGAGCAGATTTTAACACTATTAAGATACGTTTTCCCATGTAATGTGAAAAGTAGCTGAAGCCTTTGACTATTATTAGCTTTGATATCAAAACTTGATTCTATGTCATTTTGTTCTGAGAGAAGTTAAATTGATAACTACTAACTGGTTATTGAGCTAATTAGATATGGAAATAAATGAATTAATGGCATTAAAGCAGTATTTTGTTAATGACACTGGAAGCTGTAGGCTGGAGGAATTTAATCAAAGCATCACTAGTAGAAACCAACATGTATTATAGTCTGCTTTCCTTTTGTTTGTTTTTCTGTCAGTTCCGTGTGAGCAAAAAGATTTATGGTCAAGAGACAAGACAATCTAGATTATCTCAAAATTGGAGAAAAGTAGCATGAAGTGAAGTGGAAAAAAATGCATATCAAGGGAATCTTGAATCATTGCCTGAACATCTGTGTATAAATATGTCTCTATTTTATAAATTAAACTTCTATGTCTATTGAATGGCAATTGACTCATCTTAATGTGTACCATGGTATAAACTGTCTGTCTGCAAAATTACTCCTAAGGTCTTCTTTGGCGGGAAGCACAGTGTTAATTGTTTTATAAAAAGTTGACTGGACTACAGTTTGGAAAGGCTTGGGGAATAATTCCTGCCGAATTGTTTTAAGGTATTGACAAAATTGTCTGCAAACATCTATCTACACTTTGCTTTGTCTAGCAAGATAGTGAAAGAAATGAATGGTTTAAATAATGAAAATCTACTGTAACCTGACACTTTTCCCATACTTATTCAGCAGAAAAAGATGAGAAACAAGTTACTGAACTAGGTGAGACTTTGTTTTAACAGAGTATGGGCATTCTTAGGTACAGTCACAGGATTTCTTAAAACTTTAATCCTCTCTTGCAGGGGTAATAGTGTTGAGTGCTATCTAACTACTAAAATGAGGGAGTTGATGATTGAGAGATTCCACAATTGATGGATTGAGTGATTTTTCCCTATCTTCATGATGTGCTGTGAGAGACAACTAGGGGTTTTGCAGACTTTGCCACTGTGGTCATTTATCAGCACCACTGAACTCTTTCTGGATTCTAGATTTTTCTAGGTTATAACCTTAACCTTTTGGGCTGCCCTTCAGTGGATGACTTCGTGTTTGGTATATGACTGAATTTTTTTGAACTTTCTTAAGAATTAATGTTGTGTTATTATAAGCTTGTTTACCAGAAATAATGTGTGTTCAGGTTTGTGTTTTGAGTGTGTTGCTTTAGTATCATGAAACTGTGCTTGGATTTCTGTGTGGTAAAGACCATACTTAGTTTGAGGCTCACGGGAATTTTCCTGTCCTGCATGAAGACTGAGTCTACCTAAATGGGGGAATGAATACAGAACCTGTTGATTCAGGGAGGAAAGCCTGAGTGTTTCCTGAGTAGGTATCGGTTCTTGGCAGTACTTGGTTCTCCATATTTTGGGAGGGCTGCTTGCAGAAAGAATACAGGTGGTTGTTTGCCATCCTGGATATGGCTCCTTAGGGTTAGGTTTAACAATTTTATTGAGACTGGATAGAGAAAAAGAGTAAACACAAAATAAGATACCACTATTACTAAAGCAAAAGACTTAAATTACTAATTGAACATTTAGAAGGTAGAGAAATTTGATTTTCTGCTACTTTGTTGTTTTCCAGATAGAGAGAAGTAGTCTGTAGTATTTCATTGTGGCAAGGTAATGGTTTCCTTTTCAACTTGGAACAGTCAACTGTATGATAACAATCACAAACAATAATTCCTAAAATGTCTGAGTCCTTTGCCATTTAAACCTGTTTTTAGATGGTGACAGTTTTCCACTTTTCTCAGATCTTCTGACTCTGTGTCAGCCTTTGTCTTGCCCAGGCTTGGATTAAAAAGGATGTTATTAATCACAGGTTACCCTTTTGTTAGGTATGGCCTACAATATAGTATATCAAGGATATACTATGCAGTGGGACAGTATCCATACTATACAGTTTATCCAGCTATAGTTGGAAGATGTTATTGTTGGTCTTTACACTTTTCAGATAGAGAGGGGTTTATTGACACAGTTGTACATTTTTATTATCCTTTTCTGAGAATAACTAGCAGCTTCTGTATAATTATTCACTTTTTTTCACATCTTTTTGGGCAGTAAACAGGGAATCTCTTGATGAGTGTAGAACTTGCTGAAGTGCATGCACACTGTGAATATATCTTAAAAAGTGTTTAAAAGTCATAACAACTTAGTTTAAAGTCTTGGAGACTGTTGAACTTAATACAATCTGTTATACACACACATATAGAATGTCTCATTACCTTCTTTTTCTTCCTGTTTGCTTGAAAAATTTGGATCATAACTCACTGCAGTACTATATACCTATGTGTGACAGGACCTTTCACTCCTGAGACAGCAAAAGCTTATCTATTTTCCCCCCATGGTTCAGTCAAGCCAGAATAGCTTGCCTCACGGTGAATTATGTTGGCTCAAAAACAACCTTAGCTAGCAATAAGCATCCTCTGGGAACAGATGTAAAAGGATAAGCTAAAATTTGTGACTGACAAACACAGCACTTTTACCATCTATAAAAGACCACTATAATTTTCGTAAAATCAGAAATCTCTTACACACTCTGTGAGTGTGTGGAGAGTTCTCCTTGAAGTCGAGACGTCAGCCTCGAGTTACTCTTCTAGAAGTTGAGTGAAAGGAGACTTCTATACACCACCATCATTCATCGGTAAGTTACATTGGTTTCCTAATCTATACTATTTCTTCACTAGCTGTAATATAGGCACCTTTATTATCATGCACTGTCTTACATATGAACCTACTAGTAGTGTTTCTTTTGTTTATCCTGTGTAGTAAGAAGTCTGTTTAAAGTCTTACGTCTGTTGTTTTTCTTGTGTCTATTCAATAAATAATTCATGTTGAAATAGACCTGATTGGTCATGATTAAGAACTTGTGAGCAAGAGTGATTTTGGGGTGCTGGTCACCTCAATAAAGCTGCTGCTTACTGCCAGAAATCTGAGCAAAGGCAGAAGCCCGGTTTAAACTCTCACTCCCATTCATAACAAATTGGCATAGTTGGCAGGATCATGGCATTTGGTCTAAAAACACAGACAAAAGACTAGGCAGATCACTTAAGGTGGCACAGCATTTACTGTAATAAGCCCAGGCCAGTACTCAACTCTTTTGCCTGTGGAAAATTACGAGAAAAAATAAATGAAAAGTGGAAATCACTGAAAGATAAAAAAGGAGAAAATATCCTTTGTCATGCACTTACATTATGTTTAAAACCTGTTTGCCAATGGAGGGAACAGAAAATAGAGAAAAATGACAAATTGAAACAACAGCTAAAAGAATACGAGGCAAAAACAAAAACCTTGGAAGAAAAAAATAGAATTGGCATTATTAAAAAACCCCGAATCTTTGGATGTTAAAGAAATTCCAAAGTTGATAAACTCCCCCAAGAATGGGGATATTCAGAAAAACTCTGATGAGATTGGTAATGAAAATGTTGAATTAAATTCTGACAAAAGCATAAAACCTCCACCTTTTAAAGAGGAAGAAATTCCAGAATTTGAATTGAAACCCATAATTAAAACCGAACTGTCTGAAAGACCCCAAAGAGGTCAGAGGATGAACACAGTCAAAACTTCTCCCTGGGATTCCCTGTCATTGACAAACCTTCAAGAAAAGGGTGAACAAAAGGCAGGAAACATAGAAACTGCATGTCTGTCGAAAGTTTGTTTCACTGGGGAGAAGGAGAGATTATTGGATGGTGTGAAAAGTTTCAGGTTCTGGGGTGCAAGTGTCCTTCTACACCTTGGTTTAGACCCTCCTGATGAGCCCCATTCAATAACCAGTAGAACTGCAGATTGGGCAGAAGGAATGAATATTATGGAAAAAGGGGAATCTGCCCCAATCCCAAATAAAAACATTCCGATCTCGGCAGGGGTGAATCTTAATATATTAAGACCTTTGCTGAAAGATACTCCAACCATGCTAAGGAATTATTTAGTAGGGAGACAAAATGAAATCAAAAGAAATGTAATGCACAATAAAACTTTACATAGCTTACAAACCCCAAGGAAACTTATGTGGGGAAAACTTCTGCATCAAGTAATTAATCAGGGTCCCACGGCAGGGGAACAAGAGACAGGACGTATTTCCTGGGTGTTTTCTTAAACATATCTCCAGCAGAGGCGTCTCTAACTATATCAGTGGTTTAAAGTCATTGTCCATCAGCTGTTTTAACCAATCAGTTTTCTCCACACTGGGTTAAACCACCACAAAAAGGTTGCCTGATAAGAATAGCCTTGTATTTATCTGATTGTAACAGCAAAGAAACACTAAGACTTAAAATCTCTTTGAGTACTCTTACAAGAGCCAAAAATTAAACTCAAGTTTTAAAAATAAAAATTGAAATTGTTTAACTAACTTTAATGAAAAGTGCTATCTGTTACACTACTGAAATCTATTTGGATGTAATTAAACCTTTAAACAAAAGCATTGCATTTTAAAATGCATTCTGCTTACAGACAAAGCAGACAAGAGTTAGTGTCTAACAATTACTTATTAAAACTTTATCACTAACACAAAACATTTGACTAAAACTATTCCATATATTGCAAATCTTACTGCTATACTGCAAATATTTGCTGATAAATAAATGGCAATTTACATACTAGCTGTCTTCAGCTAAGTACCCAAGAATTCCTTTGAAGAAGTACAATTCCTAAAAAATAGTGAATAACAATCAAACTATAATTACAAAAGTAGATACCATTATCTACTCCCACTACTAAAAAGAAAAATCATGGGTACTCTGGAATACTGGAGAAATCATATTCCTGTATTTTCCATAAGAGCAAAACCCTTATGCACATTAATAATGCATATTTCTTAAGGGTCACAAATTAAATGAATGTGACTAAAAAGCAAACAAAACCCTACAGAGTTGCAGATAACTGTGACTCCAAACATGTTAGCTTCACAACAGCCATATAAACCTAAACCTATACAGGATACTCCTGCATTCACTTCAGGTTCTGAAGTTGGAGATATCTAATTCACTGATATCTCAGCCAAACGCATTGGAAATAAATAAAAGTACAGAGCAGTTGCTCTGAATATTGAAACAGGAGTAAAAGTAGTAAAAGAAGGAATATGGAAAGTGAACAGATGAGAAAATTGAAAATGGTATTACTGACAATTAAAGAATGTTAACTCTTATGCAGCCTAAACTGGTGTCATACAGTGGTTGTGTCAGTGGAAAGTGTTAAACTGGCAAGTGAATGAAAAGGAAGTCTGGCAGGAAAAAGAGTGGAAATAATTGTTGTTACAAACTCAGTTCTGACAAATCCACACAGGATGCTTTATAAGCTTATCAGAACAACAAAGTAAATCAACTGATAAAAATCAGAGGAAAATATAAATTGATCCACAACATTGGTGTAAATTTAGTACATGGTTCATAAGTTCTGTTGTTTTAGTTTCTCCAATAACCTTAAGTATTTAAGTATATCCTCAGTAGATAAAAATTAGGTGTGTATCCGGATACGAGACAAAGAGCTACTCAAGCAGCAGTGAGAAGGACTGTTCACTACCTGGCACGGCTGTGAAGGCTATGGATGGAAACTCCTAGATGCCTGTAAGCGAGTAAAGCCAACTCTGGACAAAGAGGAAACACACTGGACTGCACAGTAACTAATGAATCTGCTACAGCTAAAGCTGCAACATAATCAAAGACTCTAAGATAATTATTGTATTGTTCACATTTTATGCTTACAGATTAATGTTTTCAATACTTTAGCATGGCTACTCACACCTGAATTAATTAGCCATTGCAACAAAACTTACAACTAAGGATTGTAAAAAGAAGATAAAAAAAATGCTGTTTTTTCCTGGAAGCCAATCTAATGTAAACATGTAACAACAGAGCCACAGAGTTCCCAGGCAAGTGCAAAGGAGGGCTCCTTTATTGCAAAACCCAGGCCTCTTTAAGCAGTTAGGCCGTTATCAAAATACATACCATTGTAACACAACAAACAATAATTCAACCAGTCACCATAAGCCACAAGGTGATCACGCGAAGATTATGTAACTTGTTTTTTCTACTTCTAAGTCAGCTGAGCTCGTTCCCAGAGGCCTTCTGTCCTTAGCCAAAGTAGCAGAAGTGAGCCATGATTTTACAAGAGTAACAAGGCCTTCATTTTGAAAGGTTTTACCTATCTGTGTAGAAGTTAGGACAGACACCCATCACTCCTGAGTGCTTAGCAAGGAACTCCTTTACTCTCACAAGCCGTGCTTTTTATATGTTGCTAAAAAGCAGCACTGCTGTAGCAGTACTCAGAATGGTGAGTGCGAATCTGCTGACAGTTAAGGCGATACTTTTTTTAGCAAAGTTCTGGGATTCGGTGTCGCTGACCATCTCTTGTGGTTTGTCTGACCTCATCCTCTTCTTGTCTGCTGTCTGGTTCCAACTTCCTCCATTTCTCCGCTGCTGCAGTCTTCCCTGACAGCCTTTTCCTATATTTCTTGTGGATACACTGATTATTTCATCTGATGGGTAAGGGTCAGTGAGGCTAACGGGCCAGCCGTCCTCCCCTACATATTCCCCTTTTTGTCTTTAAATTGGAAAGGCCGTCTGCATTGCCTACTGCAGGGCCCTTCGCAGCAGATACAACAGACATGGCAAGAATAACAAGATAAGAATAACTACCAACACAATTAAGAATCCTGTCTTCACCAGTTCCTTGAGCCACCCTGAGACGTTCCACCCCCCCATCAGGGAATCAAGTCAACCACTTTCCGGTTGTAGTTTTGCAACTCCTGCCCGCAACTCTCTGATGCTGGCAGAGATGGATTTTGAATGGTCAGATAGATTCATACAGCGCATTCCTTCAAAATCCTCACACCCATGTCCATGAGTTAAAAGCAAAAAATCAATTGCAGCATGGTTTTGCAGCGAAGCATGGCGTACTGATTGAACATCGGCCAAAAGATCGGTCAGCGCTGAAGATGTGGCATTTGTGCGCTTCGTCAGCCAACAGCCTAGTTTATTAAGGGTTGCCAAAGCCTTTGCTGCAGCCACGCCAGGGGAAAAAATAGAAGCAAGCATGCATTTTTCCATCCCCTAAAAAGTAGCATCATCCTTGCATTCAGGCGCAAACCCTGACAAGCTCCTTCAGCAACGGTGCAGTGGGGAAGAAAAATGCTTCATTAGGGTCACGTTTGGCAAAAACATAGTGAGGTGGCCAAATGTGCAGGGGCCCCTGTCTATTTGGGACGGGATACCTGCTCATGCTCAATTGCCACAGATAAGAAACACACCATGTGGTAACTGACGAGGGATGTGTAGGTTCTTTCCTCCCATACCTATTGTTTGGTTGCACCATGCCAAGTAATTGCAGTACCACATTTTGGATGGAGTAACAGACCAGGAGCTATTTTGGGACCAACCATAGGTCACATTCTGACTGAAGGCGACGCATGCCACTGCCCTCAGGGACCTCAAAATATCAAGTTCCTGCAGCTCCTCCAGATTCACCATTGGCGGGAGCCTGTGGGTCACTCCATCCTGCCCATCTGTGGTTCCATTGGCCCACCACCCAAAAAGCATCTGATTAGCAATTGGCACAGCCACCAAGCATATTTGAAAAGGTGAGTATGGGGTAGCAAGCGACAGATATATAGGTGACTGATTCAGGGCCTGGGCTAAGGTTATCCATACATTCCCTTTTGGGAGCTGAGGCACTATTGACGCTCCTGACCCTGCACTGCAACACAGCATCATAATATGATTCTAAGTGCAGAATCCATCCTTATCGTCAAGGGGACGGTCATGCTGTTGCACATCAGGGCTCACGCACCGTGCCGATATCCAACGAGGACCAGTATCTGTGGAAACACAAGCATATCCACGTCCCCAGGTAATAAGGTCCCATGGGCCTTCCCACTTACCAGTGATGAGGTCCCATACCCACACCTTTCCACGGGGGAAAGCCAGTGCCCCATCAGACCGTAGCAAGAGAAAATGGCTTAAAATAACAGGGACATCGGAATCAGAAGGTATCGTGAGATGGTTGAGCGTATATAYCGCTTTCTGGACACTGCTCTGGGGAGGCTCCCCCAACATTCCCCTTTTTTGTTTTTGCAACATCCGTTTCAAGGAGCCATGTGCTCATTCAACAACAGCTTGACCAGTGGGTGAATGGGGAATGCCGAACTTGTGTTCCACGCCCCCACAGGTGCAAAAATTGTTTCACCCGAGCAGAGGCGTAGGCAGGGCCATGATCAGTTTTGATGACTGCTGGCACCCCCAGCGCAGCAAAAGCCAATTGCCAGTGTRTGATGGCGTCACGGCTCTTTTCACCAGCATGAACGGATGCCCATATGACAGAAGAAAAAGTATCGATTGAGATGTGCACGTACTTGAGACGGCYGAATTCTGATACATGGGTGACATCTTTCTGCCAGAGTTGCAGCGCCCGCAAACCMCTGGGATTAACACCCATGGGCAAAGGYGCAGCAAAGCCCTGGTAGTCAGGACAGGCACTGACAATGTTGTGGGCCTGAGTTGACRTGAGTGAAAATTGTTTTTGCAAAGTGCGTGCACTCTGGTGGTARAAATYRTGTGACGCCTTGGCYTGTRCTGTCCGGTCAGGYTGRGGYGCAACCCACACAGGGTTGGCAAGTTGGTTGGCTCGGGAGTTACCTTCGGCTGCAAAACCTGGAAGCGAGGTGTGACTGCGAACGTGCAAGACATAGTAAGAGTACTTCTGCTTCTGAAGCACATCCCATAAGGATTTCAATAACAAAAAMAACTTAGYRTTGTCCACCTCCTTAACAAGCGAACAGTCCAAAYGCTSTGCAAGATCTGACACATAAGAAGAATYGGTAACAAGGTTCAKTGGYACATSAGARAAAYGYTGAAATGCCATAATTACAGCTTGTAACTCGACGAGTTGAGCAGACCCGGGCTCATGGCCTTCCAACACCTGCCAACCAGACTTATCCTTCCACATGACAATGGCTTTTTCAGTCTTTCCCAACCCATCTGTAAAAACAGTTGGTCCCGCCACAGGCACACGACTATTCCGTGGCCATAGTGATAGAGAAATTGATTTTGCCAATTGCAACTGCTTATGGCTGGGTAAGTGATAAACAATTTGGCCTGTAAAACCCTGCAGCGCTGCCTGTAAAGGTGCGCTGTTAGCAAAACTCCACTCAAAATAGTCGTTGTATTGGTAATACAATCTTTATGGGATCTCTGTCCATAAGCTGTAAGCAGCGCTGGCGGCATTTTATTACCAGCTGAGCAATCAACTCAAATAATGTAGGGACTGTCTTCCTTAATTGATGGGGAAGAAAAATCCACTCCAAAACATGCAGTGGGTCGGGCCAGCGGTCATTCCATTGTCCAAGGATGCCTGTGGGATGTAAATCTGGCATGGTGACAAAAACAGTGGTATCAATAGAGGGATCTATTCTGTAAACTTGTCGTGTGGAAACAGTTTGCTGGACTTCATCCAGCGCTTGCTGGGCCTCAGGAGTAAGGGTTCGAGGTGAATTTAAATCTGGGTCTCCTTTTAATTTATCAAAAAAAGGAGACAACTGTGTCGTGGTTAGTCCCAAGTAAGGACGTAACCAATTGATGACACCTAACAATTTTTTGAGCATCATTTAGGGTTTTAATAGAATTTTGAAATTGTGTGTTCTGATGCTGTATCGTTTGTTCCAGAATTTTGACTCCCAAATATTTCCAAGGAGGGGACTGTTGTACCTTTTCCGGAGACACCTGCAATGCATAAGAATGCAAGGCAGCAAACAATTGAGGTTGTATCCTCAACAATTCCTCCTGGGTCGGTGTTGCTATCAGTATATCATCCATATAATGATAGCAATATGAGCCGGGAAATTGTTCACGAATTCCAGATAGAGCTTGTGCTACATACCATTGACAGATAGCAGGGCTATTTTTCATACCTTGAGGTAAGACCTTCCATTGATACCGCTTTACAGGTTCAGCATTGTTAATCGAGGATACAGTGAAAGCAAACTTCGGTATGTCCTGAGGATGCAAAGGAATTGTGAGAAAACAATCTTTTAAGTCAATGATTAAAATGTCCCACTCCACAGGTAACACTGTAGGTGAGGGCATCCCAGGTTGCAATGCTCCCATGCTTTCCATCACTGTGTTGACCCTCCTGAGGTCATGTAGCAACCTCCCTTTCCCTGATTTTTTCTTTATAATGAAGAGAGGCATATTCCAGGGGCTGGTGGAGGATTCGATATGTCCTTGCTTTAGTTGTTCTTCCACCAAGTCCTGCAGGGCAGCTAGTTTTTCCTTACTCAGGGGCCACTGGTCAACCCACACCAGTCGCTCTGTGAGCCATCGTAGTGGCAATGTTGCAGTGCTGCCCATCTGCGCAGTGGCCCCTATTAAAGGTCTGTGCCAATCCTGACACCCCAAGCTGCAAGTACATCCTGACCCCATAGATTCAGTGGTGCCATTGCAACATACGGCCGAATTGTGGCCGTCTGGCCCTCCTTGTTCTTCACCAATACAGGGTGTGTGCTGAGGTGGCTGTGTTGTGCCTCCTAGGCCCGCAATGGTTCATTCCACGGCGGTTAAAGGCCATGCAGGAGGCCATGAGGAGGAAGAAACAATGCAAACATCAGCACCTGTATCAATCAAACCTCCAAGTCGTATCTGTGATGGGCTGGCACCGGGTAGGACGAGAGTACATGTCATGTGTGGTTGCTGATTGGAGAGACTCTGGGCCCAAAGAACTTGGGGGGCCCCAATAGATCCAAAGGCTACAGTTCCCCGGGATTGTTGCTCTGTCCTAGGGACACAGGACTTAAAAGGCACAAGTTGAGCGATGCGAGTTTTTCAGGGATGGTGACTGGGGGTGTAGGGGTAGAAACCATAGCAAAAATTTGTCCCATAATGTCTGCATCAACAACTGCGGGATGCACAAAGACACCTTGAAATGTAGCACTTGATCTTCCCACTAACAATGCACTTAAATCATGACCTAAGGGTCCATGCACATTCAAAGGGACTTTATGCACCTGGTGGGAGTCTAAAGTTACGGTTGCTAGGTGGATACATACACGCTGGCAGATCCTTTTGTGCTTCCACTGAGTTGGCTAAGCAAGCCAGTGTTTGTAACATGTTCTGGGGAAGTGCTTGTGTCTGAGCGCTCTTCCCCTTCGTGCTCTTCTTCCCGTTTCCCGAGTTTCCCAAAGGCTGGCCATTTGCGTGAAATTTGGACTTAGATTGTTTCGCATAATGGCCGGGCTTACCACAACGATTGCAAAAGAAACCCTCAGAACTGCTGCCCCCCTTCTGCCTTTGTCCTGACTGTTGTTGTTTACAGTCTGCCTTCAAGCGTCCTTGCTGCCCACATGCAAAGCACTTTTGCRGTGGCCACAGGACAGCTGCCAAAGCTGACATTTTATGTTCTATTGATCCAATTTTTGAACAGGCAGTGACCATATCATTTAGGGAGGGGTCTCCTGGTAGGCTCTCAATCACCTTGCGACAGTCTTCATTAGCATTATCTCGAGCTAACTGTTTACACAACAGCTGTTGCAAGTTATCAACATCAACCTGCTTTTCCAATGCAGCAGCAGCTTTCTCAACAAATTGCAGAAACGGCTCTTTCACTCCCTGCGCGATTTTTACATATCGAGGTTTGGGAGAAGCCATTTCTATGGTTTTTATCAAAGCCCCTATTCCCAGTTTTTGACACAGCTCAAGAACTAGGGGATCCCATCGTGCCTGCAGGTCTGGGTTTGCAAACATGCCAGTTCCCATCAGAGCTTCAACCCCGATCCCCAGGCGTGGATCCCCCTGTGCTTGTCTCATGTTCTCCATAGCTGCCTTTTCAGCCATTTGTCACCAGTTGCTCTCAAAAACTCCAAACTGCACTGGCTGGAATAAAATCTGTGCTAGGTGTTTAATATCAAAAGGAGCCAGCGAATCCGTGTTGATAACATGAATGATTTGCATGACCTCTGAGGGTCCTAGACCATACTTTGCAACCCGTGTTTGCAAATCCTGAACCACTCGCCACGCTATTACGCTATGGCTGTCCGCCTGGTTCGTGCCGGGGGCTGCCTTAAAAACTGGGAAGGCTTCGCAGCTGGGGGTATTTATACACACGCCCTCTCCCCCAGTCTCCCCAGTGCTATTCATTGTTCCCTCGGGCATACCCAAATGCTCCAATAATTCCCATTCCCCACATTCCAACACCTTTTTTTT